>NDFZ01005099.1:219925-308960 GCA_002192655.3 Mamestra configurata | reverse complement strand
GCGGACGTGCTTTGCCCCTGCTTGCGCCCCCCTTGAAGCGCCTCCTCTGTGCCGACTCCACGGAGCCCGGCTAGGTCTGCTCGGAGCTTTGCATTCTCCTTTTGGAGAAGCTCCGTGGCGGCCGCTAGGCGGGCGACCTCCGCCCGCAGCTTGGACATCTCGTCCGTTGACGGAGGACCGCTGTAGCTGTAGCTGGCCTCCGCTGCCGCCAGAATGGAGGCCGACGCCGCGCTTATGGCCTTGTTTTTAGAGGCCTGGGTCCTCTTCAAAGCCACATCGCGGACTGCGGCCCCCACGACCTCCGCAAACCTGGCTTGGCGCTCCTTATCGGGGCCGCCAGCCGTGTCCGGCTCACCACTGGAAGACTCCGACGGGAAAGCCCTCCGACCTGTCGCTCCAGGGTGGTGCCTCTCCTCGGTGAGCTTCACGGCTCGCTGGGCTGCCTCCTGGGATGCGAGCCCCCTCCCCTTGCCTCCGTCTCGGCCCTTGCCCCGCCTGCTGGTGGGGATTTTCCGGGCCGAGGCCATCTCACCGTTGGAGGACGACCCTCGGTCATTCTCCGGTCTAGGGCGCTTGCGGAATAACCCCGGGCCCTCCGCAACAGCCTATCCTACCTCTCGCTCCGAGCTCGGTGAGCTGACGCTGACGCCAGATGCGGAGTCAGAGTCTGACAATACATCGACCCCACACGTCAGCGGTCTCTTCCTCCACAATTTGGCGGGAGCTTTCGCACCACGCCCGCCCAACACCTTGTCAGGCGTACTAAAATTAAATCCGATCAAGTCTTCAAAAGACGTTTTGGATCGGGAGCCTCCTCGGCTCTTGTTGCCACTGGCAAGCGGATTAAGACATTCGTTGCCCTCCCCAGAATACGAGGGGCATGACGCTCCCGAAGGGAGCGTGGTGGATTCTCCAGCTGCTGAGCAGCTGGTACCATCCTGGGGTAATATTTTTGCATCTGTCTTCTTCATAGTTTGTTGTTCCTTTTAAGGGTGCGGTCCCTATCTCCTCCACCCTTTCACAGGGTCCCTCTCTCCCTCTGCTTGCTCACTGCACTCACAGTCACGTCTGATGATCAGACGCGTACCAGAGAGCAGTGAGCAAGATACCTTCTGAAACGCACACCGTCCGAAAACCTGAAAAATTTTCAAGTCTCCGAACGGTGTGCCCCTCGTGTGTGTGTGTGTCCCTCTTTGTCTGGTCTCTCACTTGGACCTTTCCGGCATGAGTAACTCTACCGGCAGAGCTCCAAGATCACTGAGACGCACAAGCCCCACCACGACGGCAACGTGGGGACACCTTCGGTGGGGGGGACACCTTCGGTGGGGTCCACCCAGTACCTACGGATAGTATAATGAAACTGGTATCATCATTCTCCTATTGATTCTCCTATTTATCTCAATAGGGTATTTGACTAGTATGAAAAATCTAATTGAATAAATACTTATTTGGCAGATTATATTAAAACATTACGATTTGTGAAAAAATAAATCAAAATGGTGGAAAAACTGAAAAGTTAATACAGTTTTGAAGTTATTCTTTTATCCTTGTCACACAAAATGACGTTTTCACTGGATGGCTTCGATTCAATATGGCGAGACTTGTGAGTGACGTCACACGCAATTTGTGATATCTCTTTTAATTACAGTTTTTAAAACACCGCCATTTTTTGAGATTTTAAAGTAATATTTTTTAACTGCGTCTTGTCTTCTCGCTAGGCTTTGTAAACGTAATAAAAAAAATTAAAAAAAAAACCAGTAAAACACCCTATTTGCGCAAAGCATTTGTTCTTCTTCCACACTTCTCTATTATTTGTCATCTCAACAGTAACCCCTTTCTAGCCATGTCATCTTTTACACACCCACATTTCTTTGGTTTCTCCTACTCGAACCTGGTAAAGCACCTTCAAGATCTGAGGCTCTAGCTAGACAAGTATCATTCCACCAGCGATAGCGCTAGTCAAAAATGTATGGGATTAGCATGTGCTGAGTTCTTGCTCATTAGCGCTGTGCTGAGGGTCCGCCAATTGCACAGCATCATGCTCAGTGGGAGCTCTGTTGCGACAGGTACGACGTGCACTTGCCAGTAGCTGGAAATTTTTTTCTCCTTTCTTTTGTTAATCACATGTTAATTATAATATTTAAGTCTTTACTAACATAGTATTAAGTAATGCATATATTATCGTTAAATAATTTTAGTTTAGGATTTTAATTTTGTGTGCATGTCAGTTCTGTAACAATAAATTCCTTTTTTAGGGTTCCGTACCCAAAGGGTTAACCAACGGAACCCTATTACCTACTATACCTCCGCAGTCCGTCCGTCTATCTGTCAGGGGGCTGTATCTCAAGAACTGTTATAGGTAGACAGTTGAAATTTTCACAGAGGGTGTATTTCTATTGCCGTTATAGTAACAAATCATATTTTTTAAAATTAAATCTAAAATTTCCATACAAGAAACGTGTTTTTTTCGGTGTATGGTACCTACGGAACCCTTCGTGTGAGAGTCCGACTCGCACTTGGCCGGTTTTCTTCCTTTTGCTATAAAAAAAGTTGCGTGGACTATAACTATTTGGACCATCGCTTTCGCTGATAGAGTGTCACTTTCTAGAACCTCTGTGTATGTAAAGCCAATATATCCCAGTTCCAACATGTCTTTCCTATTAGTTTCTTTAACACAATGTATAACAATACATAGTTTCACGACGGAGCGCTGCGATTTTGTAGCATTTAATTAATAAGAGGAACAAGGCAACTTAAACATAAACAGATCAAGTATCTAGCGTGAGCTGTACAATTTCGTCGTATTTACAGGAGCACCACTGAAGTAAACCTGAGGACTGAGGTACGCGGGAAATGGAACGTCAATTTTCCAAATTACACTTTATTAAAGTATTATTTCGAACCCGAACTGTCAAACTTTTATGGAAAGTCTTAAATTCCCTATTCCTTCTGTTGGTCAACATTTTTCAAAGCCCCAATACTTAAGGAGGATGTACAGATGTCCCGTCATCTGCTTCATGGTCGTCCATTGCCAACCTATACATTTGATAATCTTCTTCACAGACATTTTGCAACATTAAGTCAAGGATGCGTAGTTATAGGTGACATGAGTGACTTGCGGGAAGTCAACTTTTTAGGTTGTCGTCTGGTTAACTAGACTTTCTTATAGCGACCCTGTTAAATTAATGGCGCAAACCAGGGCAATGGAAAAAAGGTATCTTTAAAGAAGTTGAAGTCAATAAATACTTAAAAACTCATTCCTTTGCTCCTATGGTATCAACATCGAAGTCCTGTTATGTGTGCCTTAAGTGATGGCCAACTGTTGTGTCCCAGCAAAACCAACAACAAGCACAGAAAAAGCGGTAAAAGAAATAGCGATCAACCGTTCCAAGAATCGCTGTTCCCTCCACTAAGGCCACACCATAACGGCTCTGTAGCTTGCGAGCTAAATGGCAGCGCTCCCTCTCGCGGCCGGCTAATGAAATAAGATCCCGGCTCCGAGCTAAGGAATGGAGGAATTAAAACTACATAAAGAGCGGACGCCACTCCAAATGGGAAATTTTACAGCGGCACAGTAAATTGTATACTTTGATACAGCAAGTGACGTTTACATTTTCTTAACTTATTTCGTAGATCGTAAGTTGGTTTTGGAAATGACTGAAAAGGGCAAAAGCTCTCAGAAATCTTCTTTGGGCGTAGGGTTTTTGTAGGTACCGTGTTACCTAGTTATTGGGAAGGCAGTCGTGACAATGAAAATACTGGTATTGAGCTGTATTCAGTTAGACTAGGAAGAATCCAACACCTACAAAAAGCTACAATTTTGCGCGCAAATCTTTTAGGTAAAAAAAATAGTGATTTAAAACTTCGATACGTGCTTCTTATGATGTGGTAAAAGGGCAGCAAAACAGGGCTCGTCCGGGATTTGAACCCGGGACCTCTCACACCCGAAGCGAGAATCATACGACTAGACCAACGAGCCGCTTGTGTTTGGTTTCAAATTAGTACAAACTTACATCGTTGGTTATAATAACTTGTGGAAACTTAAGTATTTCGTGGCTTCACGCACTATTGAATAACTAGCATCTCCAAGCGGCTTTTGGTATAGTGGTATGATTCTCGCTTTGGGTGTGAGAGGTTGCAAACCCGGACAAGCCCTCTTTTAATGAACGAAATTATCAACTACATAAACACCAAACTAAAGATTAAACTTCCACATCTCACAGGAGAACAATATGTGACGAAAATACACTGAGTTTATCAATTTTTTACAAAACTATAGACACATGAAACAAACTTGTATTAGTTATACCTGTCCGGCATGCCGTGGGAGTCTGTAATTATTGAAAATTTGAGCAAGGAAAGTAAAAGAACTGTAAGAGCAATACCACTTACGTACCATTTTTTGTAACTGCCTAAGTGCGCGGACATACTACATTTTAAAACGTCGCATGTAAAATATAATTTAAATACTCACATATGTATTTCACGAGAAGAGTATTAGTATACTAGTAGTACTCCTTATAGCTCTTACATAACAATATCTATCTACAAACAAGTAGATACGCACGCACAAACGAGTATTGATCTCCTTCAGACATGCCTACAATAAAAAGAAATAATTATCATTGTGGAGTTTCCTTCCTGGAACTCCAGATGAAAGTGAGGGCTTAAGAAGCCCTTTCAAAGAAGTCATCTGGGGCTTTCAAAGAAGTCATCTGGGG
The DNA here is from genome assembly GCA_002192655.3 of Mamestra configurata. Lineage (NCBI taxonomy): Eukaryota > Metazoa > Arthropoda > Insecta > Lepidoptera > Noctuidae > Mamestra > Mamestra configurata. Next base: position 304,239 of record NDFZ01005099.1, on the reverse strand, counting down.
CCTGATTGATGGCACTACGCAGATTTATTATGCTAATTCGACGCCATGATGAAAACTCTTCTAATGAAGCGATCGTTTTTTTTTTTAATTTATCACAATTATAATATGTCATTATAAAGGTATACTGAATAGATTCTTTAGCGCAGAAAAACCTTTCCAGCATTTCTATGATTTAAGATGAGGCATTTTAGATAATATGGATAGAGTCCGTTTTAAAAACATCGGAAGAAGATCAACCAATGTTTCTACAGCTGACACTCGACTTACGGCCGGTCTCAATAAAGTATCTACCTTAGACCAACTGTCAAGTTAGCTACCAACAGTAGCTGAAACGTCATGTTTGAAAGGTAAACATGTCGTTTCAGCTACTGTTTGGAGCTAATTTGAAAGTCGGTCAAAGGTAGATACGTTATTGAAACCGACCCTAAGACAACTCTCAGTCGCGTGTGAGCTTTAATAACTTGGGTACAAATAGCCCTAAATAGAGGATAGTGGAAGGTGACAAAGCAGATATTTGCCTTGCAGTAGGAAAATCCAAGCTAATCAGGCTAATAATTAATGATCACAAAAATAAGACATCTATAGCTATACTTACACACACAGCCGTGGAACAATCAGATGAAACTAAACAACTACTCCTCTATCTTAAAAAACACGAACTTTAGCCCGCGACTTGGTACGCGCATATCCCGTCTTTTTTCGTTCCCGTAGCGCACATACAAACCCATACAAAAATAATTTTCCAAACCCGACTGGTATTCCAGATATTGCGCGTTCAAACAAACAAACAAACTCTTTATATATTATATTAATATAGATAATCATCAAAAAAGCTTAGTGTTTTTGATATCCCATCTACACCTGTCTAGTTTGTACTAAGTTCTGATTCCCCTGTCCACGATTTCGACCTACACAGAAGGGGTCGAGCATCGCGATCGCAACGCCAATCCCGCACACAATGTGGCAGGCAGTGGCCAAGTTTACAATAGCGATGGCTGACACACGTATCGGCTGTCAATACCTTTGTGTTGACAACAACTGGCTTGTGGGTTAGACCGTACTATGTCCCTGATAGATAGTTGGCTAACCGTTTTGTTAGTGGCCTTACATGGGTAGGTAGGTAGTAGTACCGAGCTTTGCGAATAGAATTTGCAGCCACATCGATCGATTCCTTGGGCTCTAGACAAGGTGCGATGTTATCAGCGAATGCGATTTTTGGAATGCCAAAATATTAAGGATTGATCACGTGACATTTCGAAAGCGTTTGTTTGTTGATAATCGCGTTCGCCGCGATACTGGCGAAAGAATGTCACGTGTCTACAGCCTCTGGAATCTCTAATTAATCTCCTTACTCTCTGACTACTTTAGCTAATCTCTGCAAAGCTAATCACTGCGATGCCCTGGAACGATTCTCTGTCGAGAAACTCTTGGTATAGTGTGTTGTGTGACTCATCGGATCAAAGCCAACTGTTGCACGCAAGAATCAATACACAGAAAACTAAACCAGTATCTGCTATGACAAGTATAAGCTACAGCCTATCAGACTTGATAAAACAGTCGCAATTTTCCGGCTAGCATGAGTTCCCTTGTGTCAATTTACGAAAAGCTTTATCAAATAGGCATGCAGTTAAAAAAACAAAAACACCAACTTGATTTAAAAGAGACAAAGTGTACGCAAGGTAAACAGAAGACCAGACGACGGTAAACAATGTCAGGCAAATTACATCACGGAACCTAATGAAGGTAGACTAAAGTACACGTTACTACTCCAGGCATCTCTCTCAAAAACTCGATAAATAACATTATTAGCGGTACAGTCGCGTATTATTGAATCAACATCTACCCTCGCCCACCTCACAATTACTCGATGCCTTGCCTCCAAATCATTTTAACCCTTGCCCGGCCGAGATAAGTTTATTTTGAGCCGGTTGAGTGCCGTTGTTCGTCATTCATTTAAGTGCTTCTTTTGTGTCGACATTCCAGTGCGCCTCTTCCAATTAACCCGGTGGAAGCTCAAAAATTAAGTTAAATACTCCGACTTTGCTTGCGGTGTTTACTTATTGGCAATCGACGTGGTAGCAATAACTTTGTAAATTAAAACTCTGCTGGGTCTAATGTGCTCTCTCAGCTGGGGCCAGACGGTTTGTGTCGTCTTTTTTTATAAGGTCCCTGCAAAATCGATAGGTACTCTTCCTGATTACGAAGAACTTAAGTTTAAACTAGGAAAGTTTTATGTTAAGTTTTTTGTATTCAGAAAGAATCTTATCTTGACAGCGTTTACTGTGAAACCACCTAATCCGATTATGGGATTGATCAAAAGTGCCTTTAGTTAAAGAAGTATGAAGTCATCAGCTTCATGTCCTGTACCGTGGGTTCTGATTTCTCTGACTTAAGGCTTAACAGAAACCATTTTGAGAAAATCTTGTCCGTATGATCTGGCACTACCAACGCATAGGCAGGAAGAATGGTAGCCAAAATTTTGTCCTTCTTTGGATATAGATATTTGACAAGGCTTTTCACGTCGTATTAAACTGATGTGATTGTACAAAAGACATTGACAGGATCTGGACCAAGCGGTGCCCAGGATTGAATGCACCTCCATTGTGATCGTAGCATTTATATATACTAAAACAAATGTTATAAAAATCGGCCGCAGAAAAAAGGTATTTTTTTGTTAAATGTGTTTGTTATTTTGAGATGTTTTAATCTCCAAAATAAATAAAACCGCGTCTAATACATACCAGTTCATCATCCCGTAGCATAAAGGCTATAAAACGCACCCGAGTGAACCCTAGGTCCATGCTTACTTTTCCGCAACATTCCAAGCGTGAAGAGCCAGACTAAAAGAGATACAATACACAAAGCAGTTTTTAACCGACTTCAAAACGGAGGAGGCGCTATGTACGACTGTATGTATTTTTTTCATGTAAATAGGGTCACCGATTTCTCCGCCAAGTGTGGACCGATTTTAATTTTTTTTCGAAAGCCTATTTTCGTGGGGTAGTCCCATTGTCACCAAGTCCGAATCTGATAATGGGATTCCAGGGAAATCGAGGGCAACCCTCAAATTTTATAGGTTCATATAATGTTTTTCAGCGATATTTTCGCCAATTGTCAACCGATTTGGATGATTCTTGTTTTGGTTTGTTATTCAGAGATTGTTGCTATTGTGGTTTTTGGAGTGGACAAGGCACAAAGATCTTTTAAGGTGGATCTTACCGGATTTTACATCCTCCTCCTAGGTACGTTTGCTCTAGCGAATCTCCACTCATCAGCCAATAAAGACAAAGCTCTGATCCTATTCAGTGTTCAGTCGGTTCAACCCGTCAATAAAGCCAGAGTCGTAGAACAAGACTTTTCCCGGGAGGTCTGGCTCCTCACCCTAGACACAGACCTAGGGTTGGTAAACGATATCACTTTTACTATTATTACATAAAAGCACAATTAATACGTAATACAATCAAAATAATGTCTGTTTTGAAATGTAATTTATTAAACAATTTTTTATTTATTCATCAATTTTTTAACTGTAAGACTTAATCTCTCGCAGGGCGATTCCCAGCCACCGTAGGCGCGGGCCTGCGGACGGCGAGCGTTGGGTGGCTCGCTGTCCGATCACCACCAGGCCCGGGTCGATGGCGCGGTGTGTTTCACGCGCGCCTCAAAGAGATGTCAGCATAGAAGACGGGGCCCGCTAGGGCCAGAGCCTGCCAGGGTTGCGGAATTGGTTCGAAAGAGTCACCGCGGCCCTGGAACGCANTGGCACTACCAACGCATAGGCAGGAAGAATGGTAGCCAAAATTTTGTCCTTCTTTGGATATAGATATTTGACAAGGCTTTTCACGTCGTATTAAACTGATGTGATTGTACAAAAGACATTGACAGGATCTGGACCAAGCGGTGCCCAGGATTGAATGCACCTCCATTGTGATCGTAGCATTTATATATACTAAAACAAATGTTATAAAAATCGGCCGCAGAAAAAAGGTATTTTTTTGTTAAATGTGTTTGTTATTTTGAGATGTTTTAATCTCCAAAATAAATAAAACCGCGTCTAATACATACCAGTTCATCATCCCGTAGCATAAAGGCTATAAAACGCACCCGAGTGAACCCTAGGTCCATGCTTACTTTTCCGCAACATTCCAAGCGTGAAGAGCCAGACTAAAAGAGATACAATACACAAAGCAGTTTTTAACCGACTTCAAAACGGAGGAGGCGCTATGTACGACTGTATGTATTTTTTTCATGTAAATAGGGTCACCGATTTCTCCGCCAAGTGTGGACCGATTTTAATTTTTTTTCGAAAGCCTATTTTCGTGGGGTAGTCCCATTGTCACCAAGTCCGAATCTGATAATGGGATTCCAGGGAAATCGAGGGCAACCCTCAAATTTTATAGGTTCATATAATGTTTTTCAGCGATATTTTCGCCAATTGTCAACCGATTTGGATGATTCTTGTTTTGGTTTGTTATTCAGAGATTGTTGCTATTGTGGTTTTTGGAGTGGACAAGGCACAAAGATCTTTTAAGGTGGATCTTACCGGATTTTACATCCTCCTCCTAGGTACGTTTGCTCTAGCGAATCTCCACTCATCAGCCAATAAAGACAAAGCTCTGATCCTATTCAGTGTTCAGTCGGTTCAACCCGTCAATAAAGCCAGAGTCGTAGAACAAGACTTTTCCCGGGAGGTCTGGCTCCTCACCCTAGACACAGACCTAGGGTTGGTAAACGATATCACTTTTACTATTATTACATAAAAGCACAATTAATACGTAATACAATCAAAATAATGTCTGTTTTGAAATGTAATTTATTAAACAATTTTTTATTTATTCATCAATTTTTTAACTGTAAGACTTAATCTCTCGCAGGGCGATTCCCAGCCACCGTAGGCGCGGGCCTGCGGACGGCGAGCGTTGGGTGGCTCGCTGTCCGATCACCACCAGGCCCGGGTCGATGGCGCGGTGTGTTTCACGCGCGCCTCAAAGAGATGTCAGCATAGAAGACGGGGCCCGCTAGGGCCAGAGCCTGCCAGGGTTGCGGAATTGGTTCGAAAGAGTCACCGCGGCCCTGGAACGCAAAGGGCTTTAGAAGGAACACGGATGGGTTTTAGTTAGTAAGAGTCTGACACGCCCTTCCGCTCCACCCAGAGCGGAAGAAGTCATTTGATGATTTCCAATCCTTTAAAAAAAAAAAAAGACTTAATCTCTGTAAATTATGAGTCGATCTATTGTATTTGTGAACTATTTTATTCCATTTTACTGCACTTACTAGTAAATTTTGTCATGCCTCTTATAGGTGAGATGTGTAAAGCACTATCTACTTTCTTGTAACACCCATTGTACCATATCTCCGGCGAAATAAATGATTTATTTATTTATTTATTAAACATTGATTAAAGTTTTTAAACTGTAAATATTATTTAATAGTTGGTAAGGTTGTGTCCATTTGTTAACATTAAGTTCATTTTTCGCCACTAAATAATTCACAACAAAACCTTTTTTTTTCTCTAGACTCCTCGGACAGAATTTGAAGCGCATCGGTTTAAAGATTATTGTTGGCCTAAGAAACAAAAAGCACTATGTTTTCATTCTGTACAGCACTTGGTCCAACTTCCATACATAGACTGGCATTGTCCTTTAAAATAAATAAATAGTTTCATCATCAGCCAACACGACAACTTTAGATAGGTATATATAATAACATTGATTGGAAAAACGCCCAAAATATTAAAAAAGAACTCGAATTATTAAGAAATTTTTCGTTGCATAAGTCCTTTGGAAAATCAGTCCTAAGAAAAACTAGCTCCTGAAAGTTTTTCTCTAATACATACATTATACTAATGAAAATGTACCTACTCACTACTACAAGGTACTCAATCACTCGTCATAGTAAATCAATCCAAGAAAATAATCCCAATTTCACAGCTACAACACATATCGAACAATAATTTCCCAGCGTACCTACTTGTCAAACGTACTTACACCGTAGTGTATGTTGTAACAGCATGTCTAAGTTGTAAAACTAATGCCGGCCGTGTAAACTTAGCTTACGAACACTATAAGTAGCCACATATTTCATATGGGCTCAGCTACCTGCGCCTAAAACAATCAAACAACCACTTAAACAAGGTCTTCAAACAACTACAACTTACAACACGCTTAGGTTTAACTAAATACCAAGTTCGGCTTAAGTAAGATAAGTTAGACGCGGATACGCCATGTTTGTTGTACTTAAGCACAGGTGGAACGTACTTAGCGATTGTTTATGAAGCGGTGTGAAGATTTTCCGTGGTCTGATTTTATTATCATATTAACCATCGCCCTTTCCTTGGGATTTACTGAACCATTTATCCAACTATTCGGGCTTCTGACTATCCAATACATGTCCAGATAAATAACTTAAAAGTATAAAGTAACTTTAATTTCGGAAGTCGGTTGTATTTCTTTTTATAAAAATGTTTTTTATTTTTCACTTTTTAGTGGCAACCACACCTAACAATACCACTGAAAAGTATTTTTCTTTCCTGTTAAGCAAAATACGCAATTTCGTTTACTTGGATGACATATTATTTCCAGCTATTTTGATTTAAAAACCAAACTTCTGTATGAAATTTCTATGGCACCAATCATGTTCCTATATCCTTTCACAAAAAAAAAGTATTTTTTTCAAATCGGCCCATAAATGACGCAGTTATGAAGTAACAAACATTCAAAAAAAGCAAATAAATGAATTGAGAACCACCTCCTTTAAAAAAAAAATAACTCAATAGGAACACCTATTGAGTTAAGACTTCAAGAGCCCTCCACAGGTTTGAATCGATAACCACAGTGTAGTGCAAACAGCATGCAAAATAAGTTCAAGAGAAGAGAAAATTCTATTAAGAACATTATTGTTGTTCAACTGCACTTAACCCAACGTAACGCACGGAACAGTAATTATGTACACTGATCTACTTACAACATACAATCAACGATTGACATATAGGTACATTAGTTGTATTGTAACCCACCAAACATCTTCTCTCGTAAATTATGCGATGGCACTCCACTAATCCGCGGAATAAATTAATAGTACATTAAGCATCAATCCGAAACTCGCATTAATAAGTTTATACAGAGCACCGGGCGATTCGTGTTCATTGGAGCCACCCCAGCGCCCGCAATTTATTTAAGAATGTTATGTAAATTTGAACACAAGTCTTTGATCGTCCGCATCAAAAGTCCAAGCAAAAAACTTCCACTAGAGCGGAGAAAAAACGAGAGGAGCTTAAGAAAAATAATGATTTAATCTTACTTTTCGCCGTCTCGCATATAAAAGCGTCGACGGGCGGCGTGGGCGGAGGGCGCGAGAATCGGTTTTAATCTTTGCTTTGTAAAGGTGATTATGAAGGATTATAGGTTTGCAAGTATGGCTGAAATTTCGCGGCTGAAGAGACGGCCCCTCCGACTCATTTATGCCATATTTTTTGGGCGCAGGTGGGGTTGCGGTCGGCCCCCCCTCGGATACTTTACAACTTTTCCTTATTCTAGAGCCGTTCAAAGGCAAGGCTTTATTACGTTTTGTTTTGTCTTCGCCGATTGACGTTTGTAGTGTTTCTTTTGGATGAGCTGTGGTCTCGATTTAAGTGGTCACAATTTTGACCGAAACTGTGTTTGGAGTTTTCAGGAAGAAAGTTAGTTACTGGGCTACAGAGCTTAGGAAAGTTGCTTTTATGGATTCTATCCAGCAATATTATTCTTATCGAAGATGATATTCACATAGCGTCAGGACTGTAAGGATTAGGCCCAGGTGTAAAATAGACCAATCACATTCTAAGTCTCTCTGCTATCAATGCAGGCCTCAGTTTATATCCACTCTTTTAGTAGATGTGTGAAGTTGCACTTAGTTAAACCTTCTTAAACACGATTTAGAGGAAACAGATACGAAAAAAATAAACTAAAGAAACCAACTATTCAAAAACTATATGAGAAATTGTTTATTTCTAGAACAATCCTCTTTGTATTGCCTGCTGTATCGAAACAAGAAAAAGATAAGTACGTACCTACACTAAGAGCGTTTCCATTCGTCCATCCGAGGCAGCGGAGTGGGGCAGCGTGCAGTTTTGTCATTTTTCATTACGTGACCAGATCAGGTTTGTCATTTGAAGCGACGGCGATCTCCACCGGTATAGCCTTTAGCCAACTTCTAACAAAACAGCATTACTAGAACCCCACCCTGCAAAGTAAAAGATATCTAATTACAAACCATCAAGGTGGAAATTCCATTATGCATCATAACAGTTAGGATGTTTCATGTCCGAGCGAATGATTGAGTAAAGCTTCTCTTGTTAGATGAAGAGTGGTGCCTGTGTAAGACTTGGACTGTTACTATGAATACGTAAACGTTGGATGAAGCCACGTCTAGATGCAAACACTTTAAATTTTACAGTATTTTGTTCTGAGTAACATTTTCATGCGCACATCTTCGCGTGCTAGGCGAGTGTTCAGCTGTTCAGTGAGCTGACAGCACCGTATCGAGAAATAAATTGTTTTTCCATTTGTATTGAAAAGTCTTTCATGTTTCAGATCTTACGATAAATTTAGATTTTCTTCACACATCTAGATAATGCGATTAAATTAATACAATTACCAATAGAATTCAGGCATAAGTAGACGGACACTTATGTAACTGACTTAATTATATTGCTTGATCTGCGCGGGGCGGGCGCGGGGGGCGTCTCATCTCAATCGCAAATCGGCCATCTTGCGCCCCCGAGATCGACCACCCCCTGCCCCCAACACCCCCTCGTCCATTATACTTTTTAAGCTCCAATCTCGTTCATTTAAACGGTTGGCTTTAGATGGCAATCGCATTTTTCCACTGCAGGTCACGTCTCGACCCGTCTCCCGACTCAGGAGCTTAAATCAACAAAAGAAAATAATAAGATTCGTTCAAATTAAAAGTGTAATGTCGCGAAAGTGCGCGGCGCGGGCGGTTCTTAATCCCACCGCTTCTCTTCATTAGGCGGGCGCTGCTAAGGCCTCGGGAAACGCTTAAAAACGTCGCCAAGAATTTTTCTTTATTCATAACGGAGATTAAGAGAAATGCAAATGAAGCGAGGCGTCGGGGGCTACTTAGCTGTGTCAACAACGTTTCGAGGACTGGCGGTGGATCGGTGTTTTTTCCGCTCCAGCGGTCTCGGCACGTGGCGTCGGCTCTTGTGTTTAGATAGACTCGTGCCTACACGTAATTGTTATTGACAACTAGAAAGTATAAGTAGATACCAAGAACAACTTTATAATTTTCTGAACGGCAGAAGAACCATAGACTCTATAAAATTTCTTTGGCCCATTTATCTTTCACCGATTATAACATTTCTAATCCCTAAATACTAAATGTTTTAATCTACACATGACTACACACCTAGTTAAAGTTAATCAGTCTTCTACATCATCGACATATACTTATGTACGACAACATCATCACAAATTTTAACCGAAAGACTACAGTAAAACAAATGAAATAACGAGCGAGTGTTACAGTAGTCGCATAGGATGTGTAACATCTGACGTCTCACCTTGGTAAAGCAACATTAACATTAAAAGTACCAACTGACAGCCAACTCGATCACTGCGCGCGCTCATTGGTCAAATCGAATAGGGCGCGCGCATTGGTCAAATCAAATAGCGCGCGCTTCGTCGGCTTCCTGTTACATACTTCCGTCCCATTTCACGAAATCACTCCTACAGATTGCAGGAAATCGGAAAGAAGTTACACATCAACAATATTGACTAAAAATTAACATTAACTAAACTTTATATTAAAATATAGCATACAAATTCGTCCTTAACGCTGTCAACTGGTAATGTGTTCAAGAGACTGACAGCATTGCAACGTTGAATAACAATGCTTAGCTTCTCGCCAAAGTAAAGCCTCGTATCCACTTGGCAACATTTGACGCGCGACATGCTGCACAACATGTTGAACGGCAACGAGGAACTATTTTTAGTAACATTGTCAGTGTTGCGCGCCTGCTGGTTGCTCAACATGTTGGATACGAGGCTTTAAAGCCAGCTTGGGTCACGAGAAGTGTCAACCAGCCGTTTCGAAATTTCTTTGAAAATACGCACTGTCACAGTTGGATATGGGCCTCCCCCAAGCGTTGCCACGTTGACCGGTCATTTTGCGATGAACCTTAAAAATTTAGACATTACAATAAGGTATTTGTCTGGATTTTTATTACGTTTCTCAAATACTAGTGAAAATATAAGACGCAGTAAAAAAAGGAGTTGGTAGCGTTTTAAACTATGATGGAGACAGCACTTATTGTGTGTGACGTCATTCGCAAGTTCGGTGCTATTCAGTACTAACGACGTTTTACGTGAAAAGGATAGAAGAATAACTTTAAAATTCAATTTTCCAAATTTTCCAACGATTGATTTCATTTATTTTTTACGCATATCGTATTATTTTAGTCACATTCTTTCAAATAAATATTATTTCATATATATTTTGATAATAATAGTCAAAATACCCTATTTGACGAATGTCAATCAACTCTACCTACAAAACTACATAGACAACCCTCAAAATCGAAAATTAGCATCGAAACAATCGCAAGCTCATTTAAGACAAAACATCTTACTGAAACAAAAGGACATCGATTATAATAGCTCGGAGTAAGTGGCTATTGTAGGGAATCGAGTTATTTCGTCGATGGCGAGTAATATCGATCGGGTGGCTCGTGGCTCATTTATTTGTTCATCCGGCCTCAACGTTTATGCTGGTCGCAACTCTTTCGCGGCCGCGGACTTAGTACTTTAGTGTTGGAACAGGGACTTCAAGTTGTAAACCTTATCGATGTTTTTTTGTGAATAAACGGACACAGGTTAACAAAAAAAAGAAGAACCCATCAAGGATACGTAGGAATGAACTAAGTATCAAAATCCAGGCAACCAATGACACAAGAAGGTATTCAAAACATGAAGACGAGTTGCTCATATAGAGGTATGCGGATAAACAGAGAGTAAAGTCCCGTAAACCTCCATTGAATAGGGAGGATCTTCCAACCAGACAGTTACCAGTTAGTAATGAAAATATGAACACGACAGTATTCATCTCGACTACGTAGTAGGTGTCTAAATCACTTCCTTTACACTTGACCTTTAAACTTGCGTGGGCTTATAAAAGCCGAGTCAAATTTTCTTGGAGTTGCGGAGCGGAAAATCCTTAATATTGTGATGTTGTTTATGTAGCACTTACAATGAATAAGAGAGCATGTGCCTTGGAAAACCTTTGAGTCGCCGACAAGTTTAGATTGCTTTTACTGTCAAGACCTGAAACCAAGAAGTTATTAAAGAGTACCAGTTTTTAAAGAGGCATTTGATATGCATTTTAAAAAAACAGATATGGGCGAATAACATTTATTTGACACATGGATAAATTGCTACCACTACTGATTCCTTTGTACAGGCAACTGATTATAGGAACATAGACAAGCCCCAATTTCCCCAATTTTTTAATCATAACACTGGCACTTTGGAGACTGGCCTGTTGGTCGAGTGGTTAGTGACCCTGACTGCTAAACCGGAGGTCGTGGGTTCGATTCCCACCCAGGACAAATCTTTGTGTAATGAGCATGATCATTTATTCTGTGTCTGGGTGTAATTTGTCTATAATATGTATGTATTTAGAAATATATAAGTATGTTTATCAGTTGTCTGGTTGCCATAGCACAGGCTCTACCTAGTTTGGGATCGGATGACCGTGTGTGAGTTGTCCCAAGATATTATTATCATTCGATATTACTTTAGAACAATAAATCGATAAAAAGTACACAACAATAGCACAACACTACAACCAACCCGCTCAACAGCAGAGTGTATTTTTATTCGGAATTTATATCTCGCTTCGAATCCCACATTATTGTCTCCCAGCATTTATTCTGTGATGGGCATTAAAACAAACCCCTTTTTCTTATAGACGATTTCATTTTAGCTGGGTTTAGGAAATTTAGAGCCGGTCTTTAAGGCTTCGATATTGCGAGCCTTGGTGGGCGGAATAATTAATTTAGTCTATTATTATTCTAAAGATAACGTTGGATATAAAATGTAGCGATCTAAAATTAATAGCTTGGGTTATTTTAGAGTTTTGTAGGTCGGTCTTTGACTTATAATAATAATAATATTTTATTTATTTGCAGACCGAGGTCCATAGCGTTAGTAAATACATTAAGCTTATAAAACTATTGTTAGTAGTACACATGTCACATGTTATGTTTAAGGTGCGTGATTTTTCGTGAAATGTTGTTCTGAATTTAATATTTAAATTAGTGCTGTGACTGTAATACATAATGGAGCTACCGAAACAGCGATATCTTAATAATGAAAAACTGGCCAAGTGTGAGTCGGATCCGCACAAGAAGGGTTCCATACCATAAACCGAAAAAAGACGTTTCTTTAATGGCGGCCTCTTAGATTCTCAATTTATTATATTTTTAATATTTATTTTTATAGCGGCAATAGAAAGCTGAATAGAGCTTTGAGATTAATTCAACTGTCTGCCTATTACGGTTTATGAGAAACAGCAGAGGTATTGTAGTAGGGTTCCGTTGGTTATCCTTCTGGTACGGATCACTAAAAAGAAATTGCCTTTAATCACCAAAAAAAACCTATCTATTGGTAGGTAGGTACATAGATAAGTAGTTAGATCATATAGTTAGATCATATAGTTAGATCATATAGTTAGATCATATAGTTAGATCATATAGTAAGATCATATAGTTAGAATATGGTTTAAAATAGTTAATGAGTGATTTTTCTAAGGTAAGCAATGGCGGGTACTCCGTAGCTAAACTAAAGCCTTCTCAAGTCTCAGTGCAGACTTAGTGAAACAGCTGAGCTTTATACACAGTTCTCCTACAGCTCCACCGGATCCTGAAACTAGTGAATTACTAAATTATAATTAACTAGTTGCCGACCGCGGCCCCGCCCGTGTGATTGTCGAAAATTATCCCAAGGGAACATACTCCCGGGATAAAAATCCTATCCTTTGTCCTTTCCCGGGACTCAAACAAGCTCTATACCAAATTTCATCTAAATCGGTCCAGCCGTTTGCGCGTGAAGAAGTAACAAACATACACACACACACACTCACAAACTTTCGCCTTTATAATATTGGTGTGATTATATTCAAACCAGATGAGTTTCCATCGCGCGCAAACGGTTCCGAGTTTTTTTTTGTAGCTCTATCTATAAACAAAACATGTATTTACTGTATTTTTCAAAATGTTAGGCTTGGATTATGTTTCGGAAAATGATTTTCATCTATTTTCTTAAATACCTTAAAATGGTTTACTTTAAAATAATGTAAAATGTTTCTTTTGAACTCTCGCAATAAGCCTTTTCATGTCGTCATGAGTCCGTATTTGGATTACAAGAGTATATATTTATACCAAATTGCAACAGAATCGGTCGCGTAGATTCGGATAAAATGGCTCATAACTAAATAACTTTCATACAAACTCACGCCCTATTTATGCAATTGCAGTTTCTAAATTCCTTCCTTAGTTCTCAATTTTTTGTAAAAAAAAACTTTTTTACAAAAAAATACAACCGACTTCCAAATGGTGCTTTTGGTTGTTTTTTCGTTTTTTGACACCGACTTCCGAAATTAAAGTTATTTTAAACTTTGTAGTGTTTTTATTTGGGATTCGTTGTATTTTTTGTAAAAAGTTTTTTTTTTCAGTTTTTAGTGGTTCACATATACTTACCCTTCAGAGCGTACCGGCGTGATGTTATGTTATGAACTGGTGTAAACAACAAACAGACATGAGATTTCAGCAATCCCAGTCCATTAGCAAATGCAACGGAACTCCGTTGCCTATCTCCGAAGTTCTTCATCAGATCTTCACCAAATTGAAATGGGACTACTCCGAGAAAGTACTCTTCCAAAAACTTCCCAAATTACTTCAAGTGTGCCTAAAATTTTAAGAGTTCTCACTATTTCTCCAGGATGCCATCATCCAATCCTGACTTCATGATCGTGCGAATTATACAAACAAAAAAAAATCCAAGTCGGTCCAGCCATCTTCGATTAATCGGGGAACATACATAAAAAAAGGTTCCGACGTATTGAGAAGCTCCTCCTTTTTTTGGAGTCGGTTAAAAATACTTAAAGGAGTCTCAGGCCCGATTATGATGAAAACTAAGCTGGTTTTTTGAAAACTCAATGACCTTTTGACACAAGATGGCTTCTTTAAACTCCAACTCTCACCCTGTATAAGAGATCTTAGATTACTTCTTTCTAGTTCGATCCAGCGTGTCCCTAGCTATCCTCCCCCCAGCGACGCCCTAAGCCGAGGCCCGTACCCCACAGGATGTGCCCTTAGCGTGTAGTCGCTTAGTTTGTAAGTCTTTTATAAGCCCTGGCTGGCTTTAATATTATATTAAGGCCACCACAGCCAAGCCCGATTAAGCAGTCGACAACGTCATAGGTTGAACTGCGAGACGCCACTCACAAAAAAAAAAAGAGTACTTTTTTTATACTTTGGTGAAATTCTCTTTCGCTAAGTTGCTTCACGCGTTTCAATCACAATTCATTCACCAAATAAATACCTACCCTATACGAGATAAAATATTTCCCTCTCCTAAATGAATACTGCCAATGTCCCAGCTAAATAATAAAATAAAATGTCCATTTAGTATAAAGGGCTAGCGGTAGAGTAATTAAGCTAAAACACGTAATAATTTTTGTGTGGTCAGCTCTCATGGAATCAAAGCGAGCGTCCACTTTTGTTTGCACACTCGTTCATATCCCGGACCACTGATATCGCTTGCATATCCCTCAGATACGTTAGTGAGGACACGGCTTTTATTAATATTACGTGTTATTATTATTGCACATTATTTTCCAGTAGGTTTGCCCGCGTTTAAGGAGTGCGCGATTTCAAACAGGATTATTTTTTCTCAAAATAACGTAAATCACGTCTCGAAAATAATAAACGTTGTCTGTCTAAACAAAATAACATTGCACATGGCGTAATAAATAGCATACAAGGTTATAATAATATCACAACACAGATTTAAACTAAAGCTGAGAAATTACGTTTATGAAATGTAGTCATACCGCATATTAAATGTTAGCAATTACATAATTCCATAGTTTTGTATAACTTCACCAACACGCATCGGAGGCAAAATGTATTTATTTAGATATAAACAATTACTTTGTATCTCATTGTAAGTAAACCTATGTATTGTTCTTATGAGAATAAATTCTTTAAACCGAATAACACACTCAAAGTAAAAAATAATACCCTAAAAATGTTTGACTGACTTTGAATCGAACGAAGCGCTACGCGGTGCTACGCTCAAGCTACAAAGATTTGCATGATGCAACGAAGGGATGCACCGATGTAGGCCACATTTAAAAAAATAGATTTTTGCATAATGCATTTTTGCAGTAATTTTTTTCATAGCAAACAACTGAATAAGGCCAGTATTCAGTTGTGTTATTTAAATAGATACTAGTCACCGTTTCAATTTTATTAATACAACTTAATTTACCCAATTGAATGACTTTTCTATACTATCCATCTAATCCTACTACATAATATTATTAATAGGAAAGTTTCTGATGGATGGATGAATGGATATTTGTTACTCTTTCACGCAATAATTACTTTTTTTACCATTGATAGGCACGCGTTTGACCGCTAGGTATATCACCTGATGCTAAGCGATGTGGTCATGGAGCACTAGAAGTAACCTATTCACTCTTGACTTAAAGACTCCAAGGTTGTAGATATCAGGAACACAGAATCTGGCAGGGAATTCCAATTCCACGTCAACGTTTTGTCGTATGGGTGGGATGTCCACCATGTACCGGTGGCGCATCGCCGTACGTCTTGTGGCCCGATGATCGAACAGGCTTGGTGGAATTAACCTATGCAATGCCATCGCACACTCCCCAAAATACAACAAATAGAAAACCGACAAGCTAGCAACTCGGCGTTGATGCTCAATCTCAATTACCTACTGAACGAATTTTTATGAAAAGTTACAGTAATATAGCTTATAAATCAGAATAAAACATAAGCTATTAGGTATTATAAGAAGACGTACTTACCAGATCCGGCTAGATAGCTTAATGTATGATGTCATTTGAAGATACTGCCAACTTAGCGAAATGTGACGAATTTTGTCAAAGCCTCGTCCACACCATCAAACCGATAGTATCCCAAGCTTAATTTGATTAGCGCACAAGCTGCGGAGTGCGCCCTCGATGGCCACGGTCAACTTTGCCGCGAATTTGTATCAAGTGTTATTCGTATTTACGTAGCGGTCGTGTTCATTATCATTATGACGTTGGATCGACGAGCAGGGGCCTTGAAAAAAAAGAAACCCTATTTTATTAGTATCACACCATCCGAAAGTGTCGCTAATAAGGATCAAATTCTGGGAAGTCAAAACAACTTTTATTTTTTTTTAAATCTGCGAACTGCATTATTGGTTTTTTTTCAACCAATATTGTTCATCGACTAACCGTTCTACGTAAGTCTACATGAAGAAATCTTAACACGTATGAAACTTCCTATTAGAAGGTTTTTAAAAAGTCACAAGTAATTTCAAAGTCAAAAGTCGTTTATTCAAATTAGGAGTGCCAGCACTTTTTAAACGTCAACGTTTACAAAAAGACAGTCCCCCAAAAACGCCCCGCCCGTCACCATATCCTAGTGTTTTAGCTGGAAAGAAGTGGCGCAACAAACTCCCCAGCAACCAACTAAAAACTTATTATGCTTAGACTATTTTGTTTTCTCAGATGGGTACTGTATTCGTGCCAGGTTTCGAGTTTATATACCCAAGCAATAACATTTTTCTTTTATTTTTTTTTCACCCAGTTTTACTCTTTTAGGGTTTAGGCTCTATAGGGGTCAATTTCAAGAATACTTTCCTAGCACCTAGTACATACACCTTTACGACGCATGAAGACAAATACGAAAGACATCCAAATTTCAATATCCAAGTCTCTACGACTGGCTAGACTGTGCGTTCCCTGTCTGTAAATCAGTAAGTAAATCAGGACTTTGATTCTTTTCCTAGTACTATTATTTATAGAAGATTGTATCTACATTACGAACAGCTACCACAGCGGCATCCTTCTTCCAGAAATGACCAAACACCAGAAGGTCAAATTGCAACAAGCAGGTAAAGAATCTAAGACAAAAAGAAACCCGGGCTCAAAATTACATCGTAATAAATTTAATTGTATCTTCGTTCAATGAAGATGAACTTCACAATGAATTCTCATACTTATAGTGACATCTACCATCAAGCCTCGTAAACCAAAAACTTCTATTTACTGCCATCTATGAATTAGATGATACAACTTGTAACGAATCAAACTCGTGGAACGGAACAAGTCATTTACAAACCATGACTCACTAGAATCATAGGTGGCTGAGTAGTTCGCGTAATATCCGAAAGATGGCAGTCAGTGACCCTTTCAAAATATATTTTTCACAGTAACTACTACTACGTTAAGTTCATAGTTTAGGTACTTTTTTAGATTTGCATATTTTTTAGTTTAATTAGGTATAATGTAATTTTAGGGGTAAGCAGGCTTATTTAATCTACCTAGTTTAATACCTACACCCATGATGTCGGCCTGCAGCGTGCAGCGCGGCGGCATGAGGCGTGGTGCGAATAATTAATTGTAAAATTAGTGTATGTTAATTAACTTACGTAAGTACCTAACTCAGGTACAAACATTTCAAGGATTGTTTTGATATTTAAGGTAGGTACCTAGCTACTAAGTCATAAGTAATTGAGAGCCATATTTTATTTCTTTCCC
Source organism: Mamestra configurata (assembly GCA_002192655.3). Lineage (NCBI taxonomy): Eukaryota > Metazoa > Arthropoda > Insecta > Lepidoptera > Noctuidae > Mamestra > Mamestra configurata. The sequence goes on along the minus strand of NDFZ01005099.1, from coordinate 286,401 downwards.
TATAAACCAAGTTTACTCCTGGTAGGAACAATTAGGAACAAATTAACAACTTCATAAAGTAGGTACGTACCTAAGTTCCATCAATACACGCATTGCGACTCATCCGTAAAGCCCACACGGTCACGTTACCCATCTGTCAGCTGACCGTGGCAACGGACGCTTAACCTCGTAGTAAGATCGACCTTCTCTCTTGTCTACGAAGAGCCCCCGGTTGCTTACATAAACTAAATGACTACTGATTGCAAAATAACTACGTGACCTTTAGAGCAGCCGAAACTTCAAGGGGATAGGCTGCAAATCTCTTGCTAATAAATACATACAAACTTAAGAAGGTTGGCAGCTAAGTAACAGAAGATGTCTATACAGCAAATAAATAGGTTTTATCTTTGGTTTGAAAACATACCTCTTTGATTTATGGACCATACAATACAATAATCCCATAAAACTTACTAAATAGTCTAGATAATATTAATGGTCCAAAAGTCATTGATTCCTATTATTTAGGTATACCTACTTACTTATATACTTTCTCGAATCCTACGAAATTATCGCTCCATCTCTCAATAGGCCATTATCACCTTCTAAAGTTAATAAAACAGTCTTGGGGTAATTAATTTGTACAATAATTATTAGCATAAGTAGGTACCTAATTTGAAATCAGAGAATTTACCGCACGATCAACGAATTTGACCTCTTCATAGATAGCGTCATAATGAGATGACAAAAAAAAACAAAAGTACAGTGTGCAAAAACCAATTCTAACCGGAAAAGAACAAACATTTACTAAGGTGACTTTAGAAATAAAATAATCGATTATTTACACACTAGCCAAAACCGGTTTTTGGTTTTAGGGTCAGCTCACACCGAGGCGCGACGACGCTACGTACACTAACGGCCGGGTCTCAATAACGTGTCTACCTTTGACCAACTGTCAAATTAGCTACCAACAGCAGCTGAAACGTCATGTTTGCCTTTAAAACATGACGTTTCAGGTACTGTTGGTAGCTAATTTGGCAGTTGGTTAAAGGTAGATACGTTATTGAGACCTGCCTTAGTGAGATCAATATGCCAAGCTTTTAGCCTACCTTACCTCAACAACCCAGTAACTGAGTAACCCGATACCCCTTAGCAAAACTGAAGCCAGCTTTTTTGGCTCCTGACTACACGTAACGACTGCCAAAAATCTACAAATGACAGCCGGGACCAACCGCTTAACGTGCTTTCCGAGGCGAGAAGGTCACCCATCCCTACTTACCTCGGCAAGCACTGCTACTTCGACCGGTGTGGCTGTTATTTTCTAGCTTCTTTAAATTTTCACTGAAATTTGTACCTTTTAACGTAGTTCATAAAGTTCTATTTTGTATTGCTATAGGTACTAAAAAGTGAGCGTCTTAGTGTGAGCTGCCCCTAAGGTGGAGATAGCAGTAACCGGTTAAGTGCAGCCTATTTTCGGCTGCTAACTGTTCGCTCCATGACCTGCGCGATTGACCATATCTTCTGACACTGCGCTATCGTCGTATCGATTTCTGGTTCTAACTGAATTTTGTTGTTCGTAAAATAAAGTATGAGTAGTTCCGTACCCTAGGTACCTACTGATATTTATAAAACCACGTAATTTTCCTGTGAGTATATATATAGTCAGAAACTACAAAAGGGCTTGTGATTCGATCATTAGATCTTCTTCATTTTAGGTAAGGTAGGTACCTACTTCATCCAAATTCCTTTTTCTTTTTATCTCTCAACGGATAAATTCTGTATTTACCTACCGAGATTGTACCATTCATCTAGCGACGGATATTAAAATACTTCATTAGCGCCGAGGTCTGCGGTAACTTACATCCTCCTTTATACCTAGGTACCTAATATGTCCCTGATCATCATTCAAATCGCTACATTCATCTGTGATTCATCCGAACCGTTCATTGGGATAGAATCGTTTACGACAGTTTTGGATCTACGTACCGCAATCTACGTGACCGAAATTCGGTAGGCTCTTCGAAAAGACTGATCGACCGAATTTCGGTAACGGCGACCAATTTCAACAGAGATTAGCAGTGGAAGCATTGTACTTGAAGTGACGCACTCACTATTCCGTTATGGCCTGCGCACACTGGCAGACGGCGGGGGAGAGCATCGAGGAGGATTCCTCTATCCGCCAGCGTAGGTACGCAAGTAAAATCCTCTGCGATATCGCGAGCGTCCGCCAGCTTACCGGAGCGTCAGCCGGTATGCCGCGGTATCCTTCTAGTAACTTCCGCTCGCCGGGATTTTATTGACCTGGCAGAATCCAGCACACACCGTCGCATGCCGCCACATACCGGCGAATACCGCCGCCTCTACGTTGACGTCGTGGTGGGGCTTGCGTACGCCAATGAACCTTAGATCATACCTAGGGTGAGGGACGAGACAAAAAAAGATACAATCCGCAGGGCAGTTTTGTGGTGAACTGTTGGGCAGTAGCGACCCCACGGATCTAATCTCCCGGGAGAAGAAAAAGGCTTGCCTTTATTGGCTGGCCGCAGTGAACACTGACGAAGAACAGAGATCCCACCTCTTTCGTGCCTTAATTGGCTGGTCTGAGTGGAGATTCGCAAGAGCAAACGTGCTCGGGAGAAGGATGTATAATCCAGTAAGATGCTGGTAGGGATCTTGACCGTACTTCCGGGATTGTCTTATTGATTCTTAGGGATTGTATACCTGTGCACTCCTCTAGCACCTCAGGATATGTTGCCCCCTTGGTGCTACGTCACTTTGTGCTAGCGACCGTTTTCGGAGGCCCATTTATTGAGTGTGCATGTCACCCCCTGCCATTTAAAGCCGATTATATTTTCAGTGGTCAGGCAGGGGCCAATAGTTCTTCTATAGTATACGGTAATCGGTTCACTAAACCACACAAACCCATAGAGTCTCATTTTTCGTTTATATATTATGCAATAGTCCTGCACCAACCGGGGATTGTCCTTGGCTATACTTTCATAATGCATATAGGGATAACCGTCGGTTGGTAGCCCATCCCATTTGAAATGTCTAACGGGGCCTCTGCGAGTTCGCTTCAGCCCCTCGTACGCCTACCAAAAAACAAGGACCTCAGGGTCCCGAGATTGTCAAAGGCATACAAATGCTACGGTACCTATTTTTTATAATGCAATCACAACCATAAAAACAAATTAATGATGGGTTGATTTGTTGATTTCTTTGATGATTACATACTTAAGGAAATTAAAAAGTAAAATACTAATAAGTATAATAAGTAGTAAGTATAATACTTCTCATTGCTCTTGTTTCCCGAACCCAATACAAAGATGAGACTTTATCGGGGTCGCGAGTTCGATTCCGAAATTCAGATTGGAATATGCTATTCGCAGTTAACAGTGGATTACAATACCAAGACTTTCGTACTAGCGTACGAGTCAAACAGTTTTTCGAATCAGCGTGTTCGCGACAACGTCACTCGATATAGCGGTTTTCGACTCAATATGTTTTCGAGCGTGCGTCGCAATAACGTCATTCGAATCTTCATATCACTAACATCTCTCATTATATATCACACGCAAGAAACACCAACGGCTCAAAGTGCTTTCTGAGGCACAGGAGTGACAAATCACGAACTTCCAACCTCCATCCTGTATCTAAGATATTCTTAATGGAAAAACCGGACAACACTTTGTCCGGACTGGGAATCGGCCCGGCCCAGTATAAGTTGTAGTCCACGCCAATAAGGCTCTGTTTCACGACCTCCAAATTTATCACCGAATAAATTCGTAAAAGAACATAATTTAAATGGAATTAAAAAAAGAAAATAAACGGGAACCTTATCTTAGATGGTGAAACAGGTCATAAATCTACTCCGTATTTGTACAACCAGTCTGCTATCATTACTGAGGAAGCCGCAACAATGCGAATCAATCAGAATCGTACACACGATCACCTTGTCGATGTCAACGACTGTAATTCCAAGCCTATTTTGTAATTACATTTAGATACAAGTTTTTCAACGCCAAGCTTATAAAATATGTAAAGTTAACTGTATTCCCATTTCCCACTTAGTAATAAAACAATAACTCTCCCCACTGACTTTTGACCATGGTGGCTAATCCGTCTATCACAGCGGAGATTAGCAGGAGCAGAAGATATTATAGTGCTGCTACTTAGAAATTCCTCATGGAAAAACCCAATAACACATTTCACCCGACCTTGCCCGGCTGCCGGTCGATTCTGTAAACATGTCGAAGTGAAGCCTTGGGTGAAGTGATCACGAGGTGAGCTGTTAATCCATATCGTCAAGATGGCACGTGATCAGGAAGTGAGCTGTTATTCCATCTTGATTATATGGATTGACAGCTCACCTCGTGATCACTTCACCCAAGGCTTCACTTCGACATGTTTACAGAATCGACCGGCATGCGGCAGGACTCTTCGCTTAGCACTCGCGCTAAAACTACGAGAACAAAGAAGTAGATAAGAAGGTATTGACGCTTTTCATTTAGTAAACTTCATGAAAAGCGTCAATATCTACAAGTCAATTTAATTTGGCAACTAAAAATACCTCACAAGTTTAACGAAAGCTACTATAATATAATCACTGTTTTCCAAACTCACATGAAAATAAACACCAAGTCCAATAATGATTAGAAATTATATCGGGTTGGTTAGGCATAAATCGGCTTCAAGAAAAGAATATCTTGAACTTTGTATTAGTCCTGGTTTTTTTTTCTCGAAAGTTTAGGATTTTCTCTTCCTGAACTCGATTTCTTAATTGGAAAATCATTATGAAAAAGCGCGGATGGAAGGACCAAGGTTGGTCCTTTTTATATAATGATTGATTGATATAAGTACTTATATTAGTATTGATATTGCTAAATCAATAAATCACTTTTCATGGACTTCTTTAATCCAACCATTGACTGTTTCTACTTCCGGAAATGATTCGCATTTGCGGAATCCCATTATGGAATACGTAACCTTGCCTTGTGTTCAGACTCTTACTGACTAAAACCCATCCGTGTTCCTTCTAAAGCCCTTTACGTTCCAGGGCCGCGGTGACTCTTTCGAACAAATTCCGCAACCCTGGCGTGTTATAGGTAGCTAAGAAATTTACTAATGTTAAGTAGGTACTCGATGCTTAAGGAACTTCACAATGCTAATTACCACATAGTAATTATATCTTCATTAAAAATAAAAGTTTTAAGTAGATTTTATACAGCTGTAAGTACCTACTTAAGTAATTAGCAAAATCTACTACTGTTTGCTAAATAAGACTGATTAATGATTATACATAATGTATTATTATTAACTAATTATGATATAATCAGGCTCATTAAGTAATTCATGCATTATCGAAGTTTTATTTTTATTTTAAAAATCATCATGAACATCTTCAGAACGAACATTTTTTTAACTGACATGATTAACATGATTTCAAATCAACTTGTATTTTATTTTATTTTTGAATTATGTCATCTTAATCTTAAAATGAGTAGGTATGTTAATCGCTATTATTTGTATTTTTTTAAATTTTGCTATAGTAATATTCAGTCGGAGCATGTATACTCATTAATGTGTATGTTGTGGTTACCTGCCGGTCGATTCTGTAAATATATCGAAGTGAAGGCTTGGGTGAAGTGATAACGAGGTCAGCTGTCAATCCATATAATCAAGATGGAATGACAGCTCACTCCGAGATCACGTGACATCTTGATTGTATGGATTGACAGCTCACCTCGTGATCACTTCACATTGACATGTTGACAGAATCGACCGGCTGTAATTGAGTGTGGATTACACGAAAATGTATGGTGTAACAAGTTTGTATTTTGCAGAAGTTTTGTTGTACTCTCTCGCTGGTAATCCTTAAATAAATAAAACAAAAAAAGATATCCATAAAAGCTGTCACATTATCTAAAAGCTGCACCTAAACCTACAAAAAGATTTGGTACTTAGATGCCTATCGATTCACAAATTGAGTATCACCAATTAAACTCAAGTTCAACGACCTTGTATCAACATATGCACGAATCGTGACGATCTATACAATAGTGATGTAATTTCAAAATATAGAGGCAGGTTTAATATTATGTTTATGTTGCGTGAAGATAATAGCAACTAGCAACTAGTGAATTATTCTTTTCATTCGTGATTTTTTTCATTATCCATAATGAAGCCCATAAGTAGGGTGATGGGGATGATGCAAAAAGTTTTTCAACTTGCAATTTAAATTAAGAATCTAAAATGGCCGTTGAATAATACCAAGGAGGCAGAAGAAAGTTTGTCAAAGGAAAAGGACAGATGGTGACACCCGATGAAGCAGACGAGTCCAAGAGTGGACACACGTAGCATAGGACGTGCCGGGTCCGACGGCTTATAAAAGATGGCTGGGACACATTGGATGCGGAAGAGCTTGAGCTATGTCCAGCACTGCAGTGGATATATTGAGTTGAAGACAACTGAATAGTAGGAACACTACTGGTAATTATAGAGAGGAAGATATTTCTACAGCGTTGTCGTATACCACGGCAGTAAATGGTCCTGTATGGTAGTTTCAATAATATTAAACTGAAATTGTTTGTTTGTAGGATGGAAATAGTAGTACTGATCTGATTACAGAAATTTGTCGCTGATAGAAAGTTAAACTATCACTGAGTGAGTGAGTGTACTTTTATCCAATGAATTATGTAAATGAGGTCTTTTATAATATCATTGTTTTTATAAAAAAAAAATGCACGATTCTCGTTGACCACGGGGTGAATCCGCGGGAAAGATTTATGAAGTAGGTACCTACTGAATAAGCTACGTGACATCTTTGAGAAGAAATGGTCTACCCGAGTCCATAGTGACGTCAGCTCAGATAACGATATTATCGGATAGCAAATAAGTACTATTATAAGTTTTATTGGTATACAATCCCCCTGCAATGAAGCAATAATAGCTGATACCGATAACCTACTCAGCAACCGCGGTGATAAGTATAGGTACAACAAGTAAATTTAGTAAGTAGTCGACCAGCCTTAATGATAGCCAGGTACAATAATAGTAAGTAACTGCCCTGACGGCCCTGACAACTTCCTTGGTACCAATTTGACATTGACAGCAGTAATAAATTTATCATTTCGTAGATATAAGCATGGTTTCCCAGGAACTAACTTGTGGAAGTCAGATAGGCAATTGCTCCATGAAAAATGCTGCACACCAACACAGAGGGGAAAAGGTAAGTAACTAAAGACATTGTAATTCTGCAAAGCGATTCTGTAAAAATCTTACCGTATAAGCTTAGGTGAACTGAATATGAAGTGAGCTGTCAATCCAGACAGACACGATGGAATGACAGTTCTCTTCATGCTCACTCCACCTAAGTTACCACGGTGAGATATTGACAGAATAGACCGGCTAGTGGTGCTAAGGTGGTTAGGCAGCGATGACTATAGTAGGAAGTTAGGCCACCTTACACATCAGAGCCTACCCATTTCGCCAGTTATAACCCTTGGGGGAATACAGTCGTTATGATATGTGTAAGATGACGAAAGATAAACGCGTGCTCTATTTTCCTCAAATGGAATGTGGTTCGGTTTTAATACCTAAGGACAAGTAGAGCAGTTCAAAACATTTTCTTGGCAGACTGTCCAACCGTGACCTGCGCGAATAGTACACGTGGCAAAAGAATTCAATACGTAGTTAGCTATAATGTAAAGAAATCGTGTGACTGTACGAAAATATGGAAACTTATTTGATTCAAGCTGTAAACAATTTATCAATTGCATCGTCTTTTCCCAACTATTTGAAAGTCGGCTTACAGTCAAACCGGGTTCAGCTGATTACGTGAAGCGACTGCTTATCAGACCTCCACAACCCTGTAACTGGTTAACACGGTACTTCTTGGCAAGATTGACAAATATCTACAAATGATAGCCGGGAGCTGGTCCCTGCTGTCATTTGTTGTTTGCTTAACGTGCTTTCTGAGGCTAAAAACAATTACATACGCCAACGACCATCGGGCTGTATAGTCGTTGACATACGCAAAATAAAGTGTTTGGAAAACATTTTCTTAAAAGGGGTGATCTTTCAAACATCAGAATGTATTTTCTGGCTTTTCGATTAAACTTTGTAGGCACTTAATTGTTAAATGACAAATTGTCTTCATAATTTTTTAGATACTCGATAAATAGCCGCAATCACAGAAACAGTTGGCGCCATGAGCAATCTGAGTTAACGGAATGTTTGCGTGGATAATGTGTACACATAAATACATGTAAACAATATTGATAAAAACTTTAAAATTGTGCATTATTGGAATAATGAATAACGTAGCGATTCCTAATAACTTAAGGAGGTAGAGCTTGAGATTTGAAAATACGACCCTCAATCCTGACTTTATATATGCGAAAGTAAAGTGAGTTTTTTTTTTACCTCTTCATGTCTATAAACGGATTTGGATGAAACAATAATACTGGAATAAAAGTTATATTTGGATAAAATATAACTTTTATTCCAGTAGTTGTCCGACTTATGTAGTCCAATATAAGTCCTTTTTTAACAAATAATTCGATAACATTTTTTCACTCATCTGTAATGATGAAGGAGAGCAGATCTGTTTCAGAAAATTTACCGAATCCTAGGACCAGGTTCTTCAAGCGTTGTATTATAATTTAGTTTAAATAGTGTTTTATTTGGATTGGACGGCTGTAAAAGTAAATTTACCTCAATTTGCTTTACCAACTCTGTTGCATTTTATTACTCTCTCAGTTTGCTGTAACACATACGATACAAACTTGCATAGTTAATATTATGAATGTAAATTAAATCATGATGATTTAAGTGACAAAATATGTTTTTTTCACTACGGTTGAAATGGTAGGTAAAGTCCCGATTTATTTGCACCAGTTCACGAGATAGTGCTAAAAATTTTACAATCAAATTTCTGCGGTGATAATGATGTATGCAGCCTACAGACGCTTTGAACTGTGTGGTGACTTCTAGTCTCCTGAGTTCCTGAGAAACTGCCTAATAACAGTAATAACTATCTGTTTGTCTGTCCCATACCCTGACATATCCAGCCCACTGACTCCAATTTCCACTAACGAACAGAGACTGCTGTCTCCGTCCCATTTACCCAAAATGTAATGAAACAGGCTTTTTTGTTGTAAAGGCCGTTGTCTTTAACCAGAGTATTGAACATCAAACGCTACCTACTTACTCGCATTCACCACTACACATTTACAAACAATGCACGGGTGCAATAACACACGTAGAAAGTATTTCAATCGACATAATAATACTAATCATAACGCATTGCTTTGCTGGCTCCAATAATATTATCTGTTCCATTCAACTCATTGTAGATGATCATCTTACAATACTGACCCGTGTAATTATGCAAATAGAAACTGCGTATCTTATGAGCATTATGGCCACACGACGCGTGTGCACTGAGTAGATAATACAACAGAGTTCAAACTAGACTTGCACATTCTATATTAGGGCCGGCCCTAGCATATTGCCCTAGAGCACTCCATAGCTAAGGCTGGCATGCCTGTTGCACTTGTTATCCATAATATCCATGCGGTCTCTTTTTGTGAGGTCTGATCGATAAGAACTTAAAGCATTCGACTACTAAACCACGAATATTTCAAACGCTAATATAATTATATTTATGTAGAAGATACTTAAACACCGTATCAAAGGCTTTCGTTAGTTAAGGAATACTTTAAGCAATAGTAGGAAATCAATTTCCGTCATTGATCTGTGGTTCGGAAAATCAAGTGTTTCTCTGATATCAAACCGCTCAGGCAGCTGAGAGTTATTCATAATCTTCACCAGAATTTTTGATAGAGACGGACTAATCGTATGCGTGACGTCTTAGGATTTCCCCACACTTGTAATAACGCGCATAAAATTCTGCTGCATTTTGTCTTTCCGATTTGGCCTTGCCCTTATCGACACGTTTATAAATGAGTTGCTAGTGAATGTAATCGCCATCGTCACGCACGAGCCATAAGCATCACAGCAAGCTGGAAGCTAAGTCTCTGTAAGATTTCTAATCATGTGCATGCAACGTGTTTTGCAGTACTTATCTCATAATGTTCACATGACACACGGTGGGTGTGTCGTCCATGCGATCTTGGCGTGACATGTTACACTGATAATCTGACCCCCAACGAATAAACAACATATTGACTTGACAACAGTCAGCCCTGATACTTCTTTAGGCAATACAAATATTTTTTTGCGTAAGTAATTCAATGTGGCACTGAGCGAATTTGTGTCAGATATAAATAATCTTCTTAGCACACTTTGGTGTGGGACTCATTAGTTGTCGCTCTCATTGATGAGTGATCACGCCATTTAATAAAGTTAATAACAGGGAAACGATGAGGAAATAAAGAAACTGTAGAAGAAATGTATTACTGCGGTCAACAAAACCAATGACGCATAAACGAGCCTTAGTTTGCGTAAACCGCAGAAAATATATAATAAATGGCACGAGCCATTGAGGTGGTAAGAAAATAAAAAAGCAGAACTACCTACACCCAGAAAAACCAGAAGGAAAAAGTGTACAAAAAGAGCAAAATTCCGAAATTACAGATATTTTTGTAACTCACTGAAACTGAGTTACAGATATTTTGGTCACGTTTGAAAAACAGGCAAGCCTGCCTAAATGCGTCAGATGAAGCTACATACGTTTTCAGTCATCATTCGTCACATTTTCTTATGAGCATCATGGTGCTACATATCGCACACGTGGTGCGTAACGAGTGCAAATAATAAATAGATTTACGACGTCAGCAGCTAGCCAAACAGTCTAGCGATACACTAATCCAGACTTTATTGCTGAAGGAGACAACGCTCGTTTTAGCATCACGACACATTTGTTATGTTCAACGGATTCCGATATATCGATAAAAACATAATCTGATGCAACTTTTTACTCTTAAACTAGGGATCAAATAATATTTTGAATTGTGGGCGTCGCCGCGTCGTTCTGACGTACAGAAAATGTTTTTGTTTTTTGACTTTTTGAAAGTGACGGAGGTCGGGAAATTAACACAGAAAGCATTATTATTCGCTTTGTTTTGTGGTTATTTTTATGTGCATTAATATCAATATTTTCAGGTAACAATACAGTGCAGTGCAATGCAGTGATTGGGAATATTGGGATTGATTACAAAGACAAGTTCCGTAGGTCAATGGCATGTACTTACTGGTAGCATATTTAATATTGAAACAGTGTGTCTGTTGCAAAATAAAATCTGAACACTTTTTGGACTAAACATGTTATGAGTCATTTTCTACATACTTATGTAGGTATATCTGCTTGGTTCTCTTTAACTTGATCTGGCAAACGCCAAAAATGATATGGCCTTATCACATCGTTCGACATTCAAACGTTTTCAAGTAACCAATCACAAAAATATGCGTGGATTTGACGTACCTAACTGTTATTTTTAACAGGAAATAAATCATGGGGCATGCTGGTTTTACTAATAATAATATCAAATGGCTTAAAATAAGTACCTAGCTACCTGAAGCGTTGGGACTTGAAACTTAGAAAGCCAAGCGCCATTGTTACAATTTTCAAAGGTTTTGATGTCTCATTACTCTCATTAGTCATCTACAAGCCGACTCGTTGTATTCTTGAATGACCTATAAAAATATGAGTTACGAGTATGACGACTTTTTCTAGGTAGTCAATTATGAAATAGGTAAACAGGAAGGAAGAGGTGAGTACTTAACTAAGTACCTAAAACTACTAAGTTCATTAAGTGTTTCAGGGTGTCGTAAAATGGTGATTGAAACCATCGAACTCCTTTAATAACACTATTTATTTATCTATTTCCATAAACCAAATAGTATGTTGCGATTTTATTTTTTGTATTATCTTCCAGTCGATCTTTGAGTGACACAGAAACATAGTGGTAGGTGCAATATAAAGAGAAAAAGGCAATTAATCCTATCTGCAATATTTAAATGATTTGCCACTAAACAAATGGAAACACAAAGTCTGACCATCTATGATAGCTCTATGATTATCCTGTACCTACATGAAAAAAAATCAGTGGACAAAGTATTCAGTATAATGCCAATGGCTGCAAGCCAGCATCATGTAACACGCCACCTGTAAGTAAAACCTATGCATCACGTGACGATCAGGTTTGACGATTAGCTAATATTAATTAGTAGGGACCTATTTATAATCGAGCCTGTACACAAAGGCCCAAAATTGTGAGCAATCTTTGACGTTTGTCGAGGCACAACTTTAACTGTCATTTTGGCCCTGTCTCAACAAACCAAGCAATGTTACCTATACCACAGTAGATAAATATACAGTAGGTTATCTAAGGCCGCCCGCCGAGTTATTAGCCTACTCTTGCGTTGATACCCAGGGTTGTCACTTTTACTTTTAGTTAATATTTTCGAACAAGCAGCACTTGATCTAAATTTATAAAATAAAAAGCATATTATGATTGAATATTTTACCAATTTATAAATTTAGTAAAAATAAAAAGCTTTTATTCACATAACATTTATTATACTAAGTTACAAATTTGATACCGAGAAAATTTTTCTCCTGTTTCTGCACGTCCGGAACGCTTTATTATTATTTATTAATTATTGTGAAATTGTCCTTATTACAACTATACCTACGCGAAAAATATGTTTACCAAAACGATGTTTCGTACTCAATCCTCTATTTTATAGTAAAACTAGACTTCTTAAAATAAACTTTAGCTCTAAACATAGTATTCAGAAAAATGCGACTCGGCTACGCTCTTAATAAAGCAAATAAACTGTGAAATAAACAATACAATACCATATTTTCTAATAATATTTAAGTATAAGTAGGTACTTACATTTCTGGTTGAGTAGGAAGTATGAAGAATGATAAGTCCGGGTTTGCGAAATCATTATTGAGGCACCCGAAAACACTACAATATTTTTTTCCTCTTTTTGAAGTCATGATACTCGTAATTTACGACAAGTGTCCGCCGCCCGCGCCGGCGAGAGTTGACGAACGCAAGCGGTCATGTAGCGTACGCGCGTGCTCACAGTCGCGCTGCACAGCCCGCACTGCCGCCACCTTATTGCCCCATATATTATGCTAGCGTGTGCGTGAAATCGCGTGCCGACATGGCGCGCGGCGCGCACGCACACATTCAAACCGAGAGCGGCACGTTTGTATGAAGATGTTTTACTGTATATTTATCTACTGTGCCTATACTTACCTAGTATCTGTATATTAAAATAATTATTCATGTGTTTGTAAAACGTAATCCGTCACTGTCAATGTCCCACATCAATAATGAAACTGAAAGCTCTTGACTTGAACCCGGTTTAATTTCATTGGAGAAAGTACCTAACCCTAAATAGCTTTTGTCTATTTTGTGCTTAACTAAAGCTTAATGTCCTTCAAAGTTCTTAACCCTGATTTAATGAAAATAAACCACCTGGCGCTTATTTCCTCGTGAAAGTGCGTCATATGGATTGCTGCATACCTACGCCTAGCGATAATGTACCTACTATCTACTCTATGCGCCAGCAACACCTACCTGCCTATTTGTGTTTGCTATGCACTTTCAAGATCTTTCGTGTGACACAAATAGATGCAGCGGATTGTTTAACTTCTAATATTTAGTTAGGACGAGAGTTCAACTATCGCGCCAACTCATTAAAAAGTTTTTTTTTTTAAATATAAAAAAAACAACACGGATCTCGGACATGCACTGCCTATGTACCTGCTATATGTACCTAGTCACTGGAACTTTGTCTTTTAGGACCAAAGTTTTTCGTACTCGTATCTTAGGACCTAAATACATTGATTTACGTTAAATATTTTATTTAGTAGGTACCTACCTAGCCACATTTCAAATTACGTAAATCTAGCATTTTAATGCGAAATCAATAGGCAATTATTTCTCATAAATATTTCAAAGTTTAATTACCTTTATGTACGTAAGTAAATAGGGACAATCAGTTCAACACTTAGCATACAATAAGTAAAGCATATTCTGCAGACCTTTCACCTTATTTACTGAAAGAAAGTAGGTACCCATGTATATTCAGTGGTTTGTAACCATGTTGTTGAATGTACCTATTTAATTAAAATAAATAATGCACTTTTTTCAAAATTTTAATGAGCTTAAATAATAATTAAGTCTATCGCAGAAATAACTATAAAGAAAAATAGTGATATGTCGTTTGTAGAACGAACAAGCATAATTTTATGAATGAGCATCTCTCGGGCCAAATTTTAAAATACCCGCGCAAAGCACCAAACTATCAAACCAATGAAAAAAAGACTGGGGCTTGAACCAACCAATCACCGGCTCTGTATGTGGTGTGACTTCTGTGGGACGCGCCCGGCCGTCCTGAGAATATTCAAGTAGATACTGTTTTCATGACAGAAACATGGTCTCATTTGTGCTCCAAAACAACAGAAGTGTTTATTTCAATAGAAGTGTTTAATAACATCGATTAAATTCATATCATTAGTTAGTTATTCCTTAATACCTACACTGATAAAATTCAAAGTTCGCTTCCCCCGCATCGTATGATCGTGTCATATAAATAAGCGAGCGCTCCCCACCTCTAGCAAAACGTCAAACCTCTCCGTTGCGTGCGGGTGCTTGTCGGAGATCGTCAGTTTAATTCAGTTCGCGTTGTTTCGCAAGCCGTGTAAACGTCAATTTTAAAGTGACATCACAAAAATTGGGGCGTGTGTGTTCAGTGATATTTAAATATTGTTAAATAACACGAGAAAATGTCTTTCAACACCGATATCTCGAGCAAATTGGAGAATAGCAGGTACGGCAAAGTGTTGATTTACAATTTTACTGCGGTCGATGGGCACGGCTTGGCCTTTGCATGTGTGGCCCTGTGCCTTGTGTTCTATGCGACTGTGATGCATTCTGGAATTTGGGTGACGCTAACATTTCAAAAGGATGCGTGGCAGCATAAAACATCGTACGGAAAAGATTTTTTGATATGAATGCGCTATTGGCCACCTTTCACATTGCTGACGAGTCATTTCTCAACAAATTCCAGAATGCGCCAGTGTGGTGGTGGTGCTGTGTGGTATTTCCGAGAGCAGTTAGACGCTTTTAGTTTCATCGATGAGGTTATACTGTGTTCTGGGCGTGCGCGGTGTCTGGAGAGTGACTCAGAAAATGTTGAAGTGACTTCATTGATATTATCATTATCTGTTACCATCAAGGCTCCGTTACAAGTAGTTAAATAGGCACATCTGATGAATACGTTATCACCGAACTTGTAACCATATTGTATGTACCTATTATTCAAGGTTCAGGCCACACCAAATTCTTAAGCCTCATGTTTTATTCAGTAGCT
Organism: Mamestra configurata; assembly: GCA_002192655.3. Classification (NCBI taxonomy): domain Eukaryota; kingdom Metazoa; phylum Arthropoda; class Insecta; order Lepidoptera; family Noctuidae; genus Mamestra; species Mamestra configurata. The sequence continues at coordinate 271,065 of NDFZ01005099.1, read as the reverse complement.
ACTTACATATTATGTCACTAAAGTATGAGCACCACAACCACACATAGAGGCACACTACTCTGATTTCAATGAAAATGGCAAAGGCTTAAAGCCAAAGAGCTTTAGATCTGTGGCATGCATAGGATTAAACATTCATTTATTGAAATAAATGGTCTTGAATACTTATTATACTATTAACCTTCACTATACAGATTTATTTTAATTTTATTTAAACTACAAAACAATATGAAAGGCCTAACATTATCAGTATGATCACACAATATAGCCTCCATTTTGGAAATACCATGTCAGCACTCCAATCATGTTTCCTCTTTTGAATGTAAACCAACTGTATCCTGTTATATACCGGCTAGTTATTATACTTACAAGGAATTTCATCATTTATATAATACATTCAGAATCAAATACTTTATCTGTAATTTATTTAAAATGATCTAGTATGCAAAATTGGGTGATAAAGTTTCATGTGGGTAGCTGTTAACACCAGTTTGAGTGGCCAGTTTTCTGAATGTGATAAATGTGAATCATAGGCAAGTGAATGTTGGTGATGTAATATATGTAAACAGATTTTGTTCAGTTATAAAATGTATACTACAGTCCCATTCATTGTAGTTAATTGGAAGAAGCCATTTTAGTGATTCTCTTGAAGCGCTCTTAAGTAATTGTGGCGGTTGAATGTCTTCTCCCACTTATATTGTTGTCTGTAACTTTCACTAGATAGCTATTCACAATGCAGATTATGATGGTCTGATTGCACTGAAATCGGTCACATGGAAGTCAGTTTATATCATATTTCAAATGGTTCAATTGTTACTTTTTAATTTTTTACTGTTAACATAAAAGTGACTGGTGGGTATTTGTAAAAAAAGTTTATCCTATCAATATCAAATTCAATAAAATATTTTAAAGCTAGAATCGCGGTAGCCACAAACCTGCAACTACCCATAAAATCCATAATATTGATTTTACAATAATACTCATTACTCAGCATGAGTAGGAAAATCATAGTACCTACCTACCAATCAATCATGCATGAACTTAAAGTATCCTAGAATCTATCAATAGTCATGGTATATTACATAAATAGCTATTTCCTGTTGTAGGCACTTTTATTGCCCAATAAACCATAAAGTATGGTCATACTGTTAGGTACTGATAATTCAGCCAGCATTCAATTTACCTTATCCAAATTATCATATTTTAATTCATTTTGGTCTATAACATGTTGCTAATAAAATCTTTGCCATTGTTACAGGAACACCCTGCGCAAGATAGCCCGCCACGATGACACAGAGTTCTCGAAGCAGAGCATACTGAATGACATGGAAAAGTTCGTCAAAATGGTGAACGTCATGGACGAGACTGTGCTTGTGCCCAGTCGGCTGATGAACTTGCCGCAGGAGGGAGACGATGACCCGTTCAGCATGTTCGCCATGCTGAACGATTTGAAGACTGAGCTGCTCTGGTCGAGCGGAGACACAGAGGAGCACGTGGAGCGGGGCAGGCGCGTGTCGGACCTGAGCGACACGGAGAGCGACGCGTCAAGCGCGGCGGGCGACTCGGGCATCGAGGGTGAGGACGAGCGGGAGTCAGCGGTGCGCGCGGCCGCGGCGTGTCGGCGGCACCTGCGCGGCCTGCGCCGCTCCCTGCGCTCGCTCACCGCCGCCGCCGCTCACCTCACAAGATCTTACCAAGAAGAAGTCGGCGCACCGGTTTAGGGCACATACTACATAATATTCCTGTGATTGAATGAAGCCTGTCCTGCACGTGCTGTACATATAGAGTAAGCGGGCCGAACTGTACATATAGGTTTATGGGCTCGGCGTGTAAGGGATTCTCAGTAAGTTAAAGGTTATTTAATAAATTAAATTTTTAATTATTTCTTAGTTTCTTTTTCAAGCAACCTTTGAATTGCCTCACATAATTAACAATAGACACAATCACGCACACACACACACCTACAGACCAAACCGGTTAGTTAAATTAGAAACAGAACAGGTGTGAAAATAAATACTTATTCATATTTTAACTAGCAATAGAAGTCACAATAAATTCTTGTGATATGACGAGTATGGTTTAACTATTTCAACAAACTGCCCGTTAACTGGTCGAAGTCATGTGAGGTCGTCTTTAACTGTCCAGTTACTAAAATAACCAAAGGGTGCCTTACTTGAAAAGCCGTCTATCTTGAGCTCGTCAAGAAGTTACTCTTATTATGTTGAACCTGGCCTGTATCGATAAATATTTAACAAGTCATAAAACCCGGGTCCCTATAAATATCTATATCGTGCATACTCACGATATGCAGGAATGCTAGCTCGTAAATAATTGCGTGTACAGAACTCTCATAACTTTTAGGGTAAAAGTGCCCTTGAACTGAATAAAATGGCTTGCTCTGCTAGAAATCGATTTCGAGTTGGCTCTAACGTCTGCAGTGGTGCGCTATGGAGCCGTGGGATCAACCCACATTCTGTCTCGACATAGCTAGTCTAACCACGTAGGTAACTATGTCCATGTATGAGGACATAATCTACTGACATTCTTTGTCTGTAAAGCTATGTTATAATAGAGATTTCTATGTCCGGAGACCCTGACAATACTTACTACCTGAATCATAAACGCTAGCAGTTTTCCGAAATTGCGGTTTTCTTTTGCTTGAGAAATTGGCCATAAAATCTTTAATACCCGTAGGATTTAATTTAATTTTGGAAATTGTTATTGGATAAGCATCTAAACAGCTTGACAGAACACAATGGACTGTGGGAACTGGATTCACTGGAACCACAGCCATTAGCGAACCCTCGGGGTTATGATATGACTAAACTCTACCTTCCTGGATACTCGAAGAAAAATATACCTATTTAAAATATGAAATGTGTTTGACAAAACACTGTTATATTTTTTAATGCAGTGTTTTGATAAAACGAGTGGTGAGCCCTTCCACCATCTATACCTACCTACCAAAACAATCTCCATGATCTCAACCGTACAATATTGTTTTACTACTACTAAGCGCTGAGAACGAACTAAGTATTTGTATGATTTTTCTATAACCTATGAGAGAATGGTTTAGTCGACATTTGACAGATTCTACTTTTGACATCATAGTCTACTATTGACAGATTCTACATATGACAGATTCTACATATGACAGATTCTACATATGACAGATTCTACATATGACAGATTCTACATATGACAGATTCTACGTATGACAGATTCTACATATGACAGATTCTACGTATGACAGATTCTACATATGACAGATTCTACATATGACAGATTCTACATATGACAGATTCTACATATGACAGATTCTACATATGACAGATTCTACATATGACAGATTCTACATATGACAGATTCTACATATGACAGATTCTACATATGACAGATTCTACATATGACAGATTCTACATATGACAGATTCTACATATGACAGATTCTACATATGACAGATTCTACATATGACAGATTCTACATATGACAGATTCTACATATGACAGATTCTACATATGACAGATTCTACATATGACAGATTCTACATATGACAGATTCTACATATGACAGATTCTACATATGACAGATTCTACATATGACAGATTCTACATATGACAGATTCTACATATGACAGATTCTACATATGACAGATTCTACATATGACAGATTCTACATATGACAGATTCTACATATGACAGATTCTACATATGACAGATTCTACATATGACAGATTCTACATTTGACAGATTCTACATATGACAGATTCTACATATGACAGATTCTACATATGACAGATTCTACATATGACAGATTCTACATATGACAGATTCTACATATGACAGATTCTACATATGACAGATTCTACATATGACAGATTCTACGTATGACAGATTTTTTTTTTGGTTAGGTTAGGTTAGAACTGTGACCAACTACGCGCGAGCCGAGCGAGCGAAGCGAGCGGTGCCGCGGCAGCGGCCGGCGAGCGCTACCTCGAAATTGGTCATGAAGTAAATTTATTTTTACACAGTTTTGCTAATTATAATGTTGTAGGAGTACCAGTAACAGTACGGAGGCATTTCATACTTCGTAACAGGGTTTATTTTTGATTCCACAAGGTGTCCGTTACTTGTCTCACTTTTTCAAAATCTGTCATACGTAGAATCTGTCATATGTAGAATCTGTCATACGTAGAATCTGTCATACGTAGAATCTGTCATACGTAGAATCTGTCATATGTAGAATCTGTCATACGTAGAATCTGTCATACGTAGAATCTGTCATACGTAGAATCTGTCATATGTAGAATCTGTCATATGTAGAATCTGTCAATAGTAGACTATGATGTCATAAGTAGAATCTGTCAAATGTCGACTAAACGGAGAGAATCTTTAGATTGGTATAGTGTATAGTCATAGCAAGACTGTAGAACCATTACATGGTAATACGTAACCCAATGAGTTAAAGATACACACTCATAACAATTTTCATTGCTGATGGCAATCTGAAACTACAGATAGCAACAGCCTCTGGAATTAATCTACCCTTGAAACATTGTCTGCTACTGCTAACCATTTGACGTATGGCCATCACATGAATATGTTCCAATTACAAGTCGGCAATAACCGGGTCGATTTCTTTTAAATGGTTCCAGCCAGGATATTGCAAATTTTTCGTAGTATACGAACGGTAAAAGAGTATGCTTTGCGTCCGCTTTTAAATTCGATGAATTATGAACATGGAAACACCAATATAAAAATAGAAATGAGAAATGTAACGTGGGCTCTGCGAACCCTCCTAAAGCGATCAATAGAAATTTTCCACCCCAAGTCTGAAAAGGGGAGAGAATTTACAAGAATCGTGTCCTGAATTTTGTTAGGTACGATACATAACAGAAGTGTTACAAAAGTTTCAAGAACAGCAGTTATCTTTGAGAGATAAAGGCGACTGATAAACTGTCTGTGTATCGTGCTCAATCGTATCTCGTCACACATTTCGCATCAATTATGAAGGTGAAGCAACCTAATTGTCTGACACAAGTCCTAACATTAGAAGTTTTAAATACAAAGGATTTAGAACAAAAACATTCCAATGTTAAGACAAAGAATATGGTAATGGCTAAAGACGACGATGATTAAAGAAACCGAAAATAGATCAGTTTACTTCGGCTTACCCAGAAAAATTTAGGTAATCCTGGAATATGTCAGTCACTCACAAAGTAATCTGATGAAAGTCAAAATAATTGAAATAGAATATGGTGAGGATAACAGTCACAACATTACAAGTTCTAAATACAAAGAGGACAAAAACATTCCAATGTTAATACAAAGAAAAGAAACCAAGAATTGAGCATTTAACACCGTCTTACCCAGAAACATTAAATCCCTGGAATATATTGTGAGTCACTCACAAAGAAATCTAGTATAAAATCCAAAATAATTGGAACACAATAGGTATAATGAGGGTTACACCATACCTACGATGTAAACAGACGTCTTAACATTCCTAAGTCCCATAAAGTTTTGGAAAGAGGAACCCATAAAACTCAGGTAAAGAACCCGTCCCTGGTCAATATTAATAGAAAACGAGTTGGTAGGTAACAACATCCTAATCTTGCGGAATGCAGATGACTGCCATGGTTTTAAAAATAGGTACAGGTCCAAAATCAAATGCACTGATATCGATGTGAAAACATTAACGAACCCATTTGAAAAGTTGTTACAAATGTATGAACAGATTACTGTTAATAAAGGTCAAAGTCCAGTGATTTGTTTGGTTTGAGCTGAAGAGGCTCGCCTTGTTGACACAGCAATGATGCAAAACCGCTGATGTAAACTTCGTTCGGCTGTCTTCTGCTGAATTGACATTTGACGTCAACATGGCAAAGAAAATGTAAACATAGCTAGCGTTTCTCGGATTCAAGCTGGTACATAGGTACAGTTCTATAAGTAATACAATATCAAGTTGAAACAACTTCTATATAGGTATCTACTTACTCTATAAATGTAGGTATCTACTTGGCAATATGAACCGCTACTGCTATACCGACAAAATAGTCTATAATGAACTAGCTTTTTACCGTGGTGGCTTCGTTTTCGCTGCCCATCCCTCAGAAACTGTTCGTTTTTTTCAGAATTAATGTCACTCAGCGACATTGTAGCGTTCTATTAGATCAGTGAAAGAATGGTCGGCATGGTCGGTGGGGTTTGACCCCTGAGGGTGGGTTTTAGCTTAATAAACTAAAAAACGCACATACAAATTTATTTTGCTTAATGCATGACGAGCCTCCTTAGATTAGGTACTTTTTCGTAAATTCCTCGATGACTTCTTTAGGTTGTAGACTACCACAGAAATCTGGGTCTGGTTTTTGGGGGGTGGGGCTTGAGTCCCTTAGCGTCCCCTGGATCAGACAATAATGGTCGGATTAGGACTAGGAGTTCCAGAGTTTATCTCCAGCAATCATAACAAACTTACACAATTTTACCCCGTATAGTGCTGGTTTAGACATTTTGATTACTTATAACAAGTTCAACTGCTGCTGCTGCTACCCGCTACCAAATCGGCCAAACGATTTTAATCGAATGTAGTAGATTAGTAGCCTCTTGGCCTTGTGAAATAGTGATATTTGAGAATTATAATTTTGTCCAGCTGTTAGCCAATTTCATCTAATTTGCATTTGATTTGGCGATAGGTACTTTAGTTTAATTTAGCCAACGCTGTCTAGACCTGAAACATTGCACTAGGTCATGCAACACTAAATAGTTCAGCAGAGTTTTAACTTTGTGATTAAAATGTCATACAGTGAATAATACAACGTCGTCAAATTGGACGATACACTGCATTGAATTTGTCTAATAAGTCAATCTAATTAACGAGTGAAAAATAAGACTAAACTCTTCGAATTATTTTTCAGGATTGAAAAACAAACAAACAAAAATTACGATAAAAGTTGGAAACGAAGGTTAGGCAGACCTAGACATCGTCAGTGCAGCAAAGTTGACCAGTCTCACGTCAAAACTTGTTTTAAATTTAATATTCTTAACCCGCAAATGCTCGCGCAATTTAATTGGAGTGGTGCAGCCAACTTTTCAAGGATTTAATTACTTTTCGGATGCAAATCAAAATTACTGTCGTATTTAAAAATAGTTATTGTTATGTATTGTCATAACTCATAACGAAATACATACTTATTGTAAGATGTAAGATAAATATTGCACGAAAATTGTTAAGGTAAACCGCGGTTTTTCGGTCAATGTCGTGTTAATCGAAACGTTTGACGTAACCCGTACTTTCCTACTTACGAAAACATAGTACCTATTTATAGTGCCAAATATAGTAGTACTAGTACCTACTCTTATAAAAATATGGAAGGATTTGTCACATGGAACATATTTTGAATGTCACAAGTCACGAGGACGTTTCGTTGAAATCGGCTATTCTTTATTCTATTGCTGTATGTTTATGAAATAGGTGAGCATCTGACGGGCTACAATGTCAAGTGTACGAGGAAAATTTACGAGTAACCAGCCCAATGCTAAATAGTAAACACAATCAAATTGTTAGGAAATACGGCGGGCATACGAATGGTGTAGTGAAAGAATACTTTTGTCAGTTATGTCTATTCTACCTAGTCCAATAGACGCGCTAGTCTACAAAATTAGCAGCAAATTGCGATTCAAGCAGAGTTTCCGTATGTCGGCCTTCGTCGGCTGGGGTTTACGCAATGCAGCGGTGTGCGTTGCATGCGATACGAGTCCTCGACTCCTTGTATCGACTGTCGGACTGTTTCAAAATAGAATGTAATAAGCAACGTAGGTTAATGAGAAAAAATAATAAAAAGTTGTTGGTTAAAAATAACTAAGTGTGATAGATACTTGCAGAAAAAAAAGGTGTATATTTCTTTTCGGTCTCCTCCGGCCCTCCGTCCATCCCATCCGCAGTGCAAGCCGCTGCCTTGGACTGGAAAAATCAGGTTGAACTCGTTTGACCATTAGTAAAAAGTTGTAAGTAGACGCATTTTACAACCGACTTGGATGTAGAACGAAACCTTGTTTCGGAATAATAAGTCTCGACGGACTCTCGGTGAAACGAAATCGCATTAAACTACATCGTATGATCGTACCACCTACCCACTTAATCTCATCGTTGAACTGTTCTTTCTAATTAACTGATAAAATTACTACGGTTTACAGAACAGGTAAAAAATGAATAAAACGTAGTTAAGAGTAGGTGTTGTACTTTTGACTGATAATTGGCTCGAAAATTCTTTTAATTTGTATAAGTGGGTATCTCATTGTGTTTGCAGATTGGTCAAAGTCAAACAGCCAATAGAAGTTGCGACATCGACGCTGCTATAAAAACGTAGTGTGTTTATTATGTAGATTAGATGTAATTTTTCTGGCATGTAGCAGGCTTCGCCGGCATTGTGACGTAAGCTGACGTCAGGGCGTTGGGCTTCGGTCGGTTCGCGAATGTTCTAGAGCACTACGTCAGTCGTCGGTCAACCGGGCTTGACATGCGCAGTGGTCGTCACGACCAGTGCGCAACTCGCTGCCGGTCTCAAGCCTCGCAAGCCACGCACCGGCCGGCACCGCGGCGCTGGGGGGTTAGGTTAACCCGCTAACCTTTGTCACGATAAACTAGAGCAATGTACTGAGACTGTCTAGGCTCACGCCGCCTGGTCATAGTCATTATGGGATGGGACTGGGCGAACATTTATGTGACTTTATTTCAATGTTTTATCATAAGGCATAAAAAAATATCACTGGATTTTATTGCTTGCGAAACTGTAAAATATCATATGGTTTTGAGTAGCTATCTATTGTACTAGCCTGTCGTTTTTTGCCTGCTTATGTAAATACTGTTAATCCTCAAAGTTGTCGGTTGTCGGCCTGTCATCGACTCAACAATGTTCGTAGCTCCGTAGTTCAGGCACTTACCTCGGTCTTTACACCCGATCCTTAAATAGTTTGTGGCTGCTAGAGGTACTTAACCGAGTTACTGTTCATGATCATGCAACAACTTTGGTTTTGGTAACATGTACAGTATGACTAATTTAATTTGAAACCTCTAATTTTGCTTATTTTCCTCGTTGCGGTCCATTTCGCGATGTCATAAGGAAAACTCTCTTTCATTTTAGAACTGCGTAAACTTTGGGCTGATGTTTGTGTTTAGCACGCCAGGGACGTTTTATCCTCAAATCCGTCGATGACTAAGTGCACCAAAATATATAAATTGTATTTACTTATGGCTAGTTGGTGGTGTTACTTAGCCCCCTACAATTAATTGTGCTGACTGACTAATCTTCGTCCGCAATACGAGCCATTCTCGTATAACTCGAGTCCGTAGACTCGTACCTTATCTGGAATAAAAAGTAATTTTACTTTAGCTGGTAAAGCGATCAAGTACAATGGAATCTAGCCATTAGGCCAACAGTCTATCCAACCAATACATTCCATTTACTGTAGTAAGATTATGTAGGGGTTGCAATTGCAGCACTCAAGGGAGATTTGCCTTGATGCACTTAGCTCGTTCTTATCTGGCAAACAACAAAACATACCAACAATATCATAAATAACATAATTTTATTAGCAAGCCAGCATAGTAACAGTTCTCGCTGTACTTTGTTAGCCACTTAGTTATTTTCCTAACGCTAAGTATCATACAAGATTATTATCTTCAAGCGTTAAACACTTTAAACAGGTTGCAGTAGCATAAACTGCCTACTTGTTAGGTTATTCACTGATAGAAAACCAGATAACATCTTTCCGACTGCTAAAATATATGCAGTTATTCAGTCTTTTGGAACCGTGTGGAATCTAACAAAGAGTGTTTTGCTTCTATCGCTAACCGATGACCTAGGCGTTTTAGTCGACGAGAAACAAAATACTTATGTCCGTGAGGGTTGAATCTTCGATCACCAAGTCATATTCCAAGATGTGAAATCGGGTGATTGTTCCGATTTACCAGCTTTTCATATTGTGGAGGTCCACCAGAAGGAGTGTTTTTACCCATTTTTAATCATTCTCTATTGAAGTAATACATTTTTGGCGGCAAAGGCGCGGCTTGAATTTTTTTGTGTGTGTGGCGGTAGCCTATGTGTATTGTCAATCGACTTGGCGTTGCGGTTGAGACTTCAAAACAAACCGGCCTGGGCTATGAAAAGCCAATTCCGTCATGATTCTGTTAAATACGAGAGGGACGGAGCTACGCAGGACGAAGTGAGCGAATACGAATGTTAAATTATGAATATTATTTTTTTTTATATTTCACATTCGCTATTACACAGAAGTACCTAAAGTCATACAAAAAAAAATGCTTCGCGGTGGCGCGCCGCTCACTCACATATTAGTTCAACAGAGAATTATTAAAAGTTGAAGGAAAGAAATCATCATCCGCATGTTTCTGTCTCCCATGAGTGTCTAAATATTTGCAGTATGTGTCGTTATATGTATAAGTATTTATATTATATGTATAAGTATATATATATATATATTGACATTGCTTTCTTTCTAGCTGGATAATTTGTCCCAAAGTTCAACCATCGCTTCTTTGGTCTTCCTCTACCCTTGAAACAAAAGAAATAAAGTAATACAAAGTAATTTTAGTTTTTTGCTACATTTAAAGCATTGTGCATTAGTTAAAACACTGTGCAATACTTACTTCCTACTTATCTACGTACCTAAATTCACGTTGTAATTCTAATTATATCTCGCTAGCAAAATTATCACAATTTTGTTTACTATCCTCGTGTTTTGGCTAAAAATAGTTAATTGCGTAATTATTTTTAGCACTCGTTAAGCACGTTATCGACAAATTAATATCTGAAGATAATGTTAATTAGTAATTTCCTTGTTCTAAATTGATAATTTGGAATGTCCTAATGATATGCAGATAATATCAGACTGGTATTCGTGTTTAGGTTTACATAAATGTGTCCATCAAAAGAAGACCATACAAATGCCTTCGAGCTAGATCATTTAACCTTCCGCTGGAATATTCTCACAATTCTCGAGAATTATTCATATTAATTTTAACGGCTCACCGGTCATTTATCCATTCTACAATCTCTTGGAAGTAGGGCCTACGAAAAACCGTATTAGTGCATTGTTATCTGGCCCCTGTCGTAAACATAGATGATAAAACAATTGCATTCCATCATGGGAAGTTCAAAACCACTTGTCTACGGACTTAAAAGCAAAGTAACAAAGAAATCTAAATAAATAGTAACGCTAAGTGCAAAGTCAACTTTTACATATTTCTCCAAGCCCACCCATAAGTAGCTTAACTAGATCTCGGAAACCAGCTTATCAACTTCTTAACTGCAATAACTGTGTTTAAACGACAAGGAGGTAAAGCAAATGCATTTTGTCTAAGTCTAGTTATTCGCATCACAGTTCAAACGCCTAGAATTTGCCTTGCTTTGGTCTAGCACTCGCCGTTATTTGTTGTCTAAAAATATTCTTGGCTTACCTAGATTTTAGGATAAAGTTCTGCTGACACTAATTCATCATTGATAACACTGATTCGTTGTGTTGAAATTTATTCGTGTTCAAATTATGACGGGGAAGAAAATTAGGCAAACTATCTACCTCGAAACGTATCTCAAAAAATAAGTTAATAATTTCATTACAATTACATTATAATAGGATTAGATGAACATGTGAAATTATTCTCTCGAACCGCAAGCCAACTGGTTAAAATGCCATCTGATCTGACATCTGACAGCCACGCAATACATATCAAGCAAGTCAGCGATATTAACCACAGGTTTATATGGAAAAGTCTTTGTACGATATTAAGTTCTTGGGAAAACCATGTAATCTAATAATTTTATATAAACATCACCCATAATCACGACGATTTATTTGAGTTAGTAAGGGGTAGGTAAGTTAACTACATTATGTTCTTGTGACAAATTATGATTCCTAAACCTATAAGACGTCGTTACACGGGTTAAGTCACTTAGTCCACTCTTTAATTATGAAACGGTTTAGTCAAGCAAATGTTACGCATTATTATAATTTTAGCACACATAAGGCCATTTACTTACTTATCTTGAAATATTTCAAACAAACTCCTCATCTCTGTATGTAAATAGGTAATAATACTCCTTCGTTTTTGTAATAATGGCGCGTTTTCTTTGTTTAAAGACAAGTTAATTAAATTCAGGTTTTTATTGTTTAGGTAGAACAAGTTTCCTTATTGGTTTAAGAAGAAAAAAAAATCATCTGCCTAATGAAGTCAAGTAATGACTTTCATCGCACGAAAGTAAATAATGTCAGCCATGCGTTAATGATTTACACAGTTGGCATTTAATGGGTCAAACGTCAAATAGAGACGTGCGGAAAAAAACTAGCGGTTGAATTAATCCGAAAAACTTCGCAGATGTGATGGGAGTAGACTTTTCATTATAGGTAACACTACGAGTGGACGTTGACCCCTTGTTCAGCTTGCCATTTTTTGTCACCAGTAGATCATAGAGTACCTATAGTAACTAAAAAGGCAGTAGGTAGATGTCCACACCCATCCAGACTATGAAGTTCCTCTGATCAATTTAATTTGGTAGGGAATAATACCGAAGTTTACGCTAAAAATAGAAAATATTACTCTTTGTTTGTAAGTTATAACAGTAACATTAGTCTCATTCAATAGAAACACGTTCTTGCATCACTCAGCAGCCAGCCAAGTCCGAGGAGATTGTACAATAAATGATAAACTTAACATAAATGATTGAGCAAATAATGATGCAAATCTCTTCAAGATGTAAGTAATAACCAGACAGGTTATAAGTTATACTTGCTTGGAGTTGTAAACCTGATCCTGGGTAAACTTGATTATTAAAGGTCTTAATCGGACCATAAACTAGATAACACGATCATAGACGGATAGATGCCCATAATTAGAATATCGGCCACTGGCCATAAAACAGTCCTACAGCAGGGATTAAAAGCTTCTTCCCATTCAAACTCGGAACGAGTGATTAGCATTCGACTAAATAAAACAAAACAAAAGGTGATTGGTAGTATATACTAGTTAGTTTAGTAGGAAAGTACCTACTTAAGTAGTACACAGTTAGTAGCAATTCCTAGATAATTTTGTTTTGGTTCGAATAAGATATAAATACCTCATAAATTCATGATTGGCGTTACGAATAAATTTATTTTGATTTAATCTCATTCCCAATTCCTAGGCCAAACTCAAAAATTCGTTCAAATGTTCTAAATAAAGAAGTCGGTAAAAATGATGTGTCGACTCCAAAAATTCCAAATCCAAAACGGATCCAAGTGTTGCTAGGGAGAATAAATGTTGGAACGAATTCCTTAGTAGCAACACGCCTCCGGCTGTCAGTCTTTATCGAAATTTCACATGATAACATGCCTGACCACTGATACTAAAAATTATTTACGGTTTTAGGTATCGAATAATGCTAATTTCGGTACAATAAAAATCGTAAGACCATAGTGTCGTATTAACATATAAATAAAATTATCATTTACTATTGGGTTAATGACCGTGGGCTGTTCAACTGGTTCCAGGTGCCAGGTGGGTACCACTAGTGATGTAACGTTAGATTTATTGAAGTCAACTTTCTTTAATGAACATCTTTTGTTTAGTAATGGGGCGATGAACGGTGAATTATGGTGACCTAGCGGCTAACACGTTTTAAAAGTCATTAGTGGGTTTCAAGGCACCTCACTTGTAAAATGGTCCTTGACTACTCTACTATACTGACTCGACGCGCACTGATTGGACAGGTCCACCCAAAAATGTGTGGTTCTTCCCTCAAAAGACCAATTCATACGCTAATCTACAAGGTGGCACATAACGTATTGTGAATTTTGAGAAGTATTATGAAGATGTTAAGATATTGAGGCAGTTCGATTACTTTATGAGGCCTAGGTACCCAAATATCCTTTGGTAGGTATTATTTTCCCAGTAAGACGCGCTCAGTCGTTACCTGCTTTTAACAGACTTGTAAAAGAACATTACCTGTCGCTGTGATTATCGATAGTCATCATTTATTTTATTCTGCCTGTATGTATGTATTTATGTAGGTATCTAATATAGATCTTATTATGTATGTATCTGTGTATCTACTATGTTATTTATAATTGAATTAGTTTTTGTCACACCAATGACAGCCCTATTTCATGTCCACACAATTACTGTCCATCCCTGGTTGATTGGAAGAGATCGCGGAATGCGATAAGGCCGCCCATTGTATGTGTTTTAATTTTAAGTTTCCTTTTTGTTTTACTTTTGGTGTGCAATAAAGTATATAATAAATAAATACACGATAAAGGACAAATGGTTTGCAATGGTCGACTAAAATCGACGTGCTATCTTTCCTTAAAGGACCTCCTCAGACATACATGTTTCTTATATTGGTGATTTGACCAATACGGACTGTATGGACTTCGTCTTTTGGGTTTGTTTCTGTGTTTCTTCTCAATTGTCGGCCAGGAAACATCGACCTTCTCAAGTTAAAATTGCCAAAATAGATTTGCTTACATGCTAAGAAGGCAAAACCTTTGATGCCGTTTAAACTTCTATTGAAACCTTCATCTCCTAATTAACCCCTTTACATGATGAATCATCAAAACTCCACTCCAGTACCTACTCACCTTTGTAGTTTATGGAACTCTTTTGCAAAATAACATCAAGCTTCTAGTGCGCAGCTGTTTAGACAGTATGTTGTGTGTCGGTTCGCAAGCTCACTAAACTGGTCTTAAACATGAAGAGTCCCATAGATCTAAAAACCTAAACAATGAATACCTATTGTCAGCTTAGTGGAAAGATGTAAAATCATTTATTTGCCTGACAAAACGATTTGGTTGGGCATCTTTTGAATTTAAACTTTTAATCATCACCAACAGAATACAAGAGGTGAATGTCCAAGATAAATCTTTGGAGAGTGTAAAAAAGCTTTTGAAAAGACCAACCATAATTATACACAGAGAAAAAAAAGAGCGAACTGCACAAAGCACATCATGCAGTGACTAAGTGTTAAGTGCGAAAATAAATAAAGCTCCATAATCTCTTAATTATTTTTAACTCGCTTCTGCAAGCGGCTTCGTCCGCGTGAATGTCGAAATATTCCAAGGTAACATACTCCCGGGATAAAAAGCCAATGTGATATTCCAATATATAATCTATCTCTGTGCCAAATTTCATCTAGTTCCGCTCAGTCGTTCCGGCGTGATTCAGTTACAAACATTCATCCATCCGAAGTTTCGCATTTATCATAGTAGTAAGAAGTACGCTACCACGCGAGCGACGCGTGAAGTACCTACCTACTTAATTAGTTGAAGACAAAATTTCCATTGAATAAATTAGACAGTAATTAAGTTTAATTAGCGTATCGTTAAGTTGTCACACAATGGAACAGTGACATTATTGTGATATCCATTAAAATATAATTTATTCACCTACAAGGGCTATAAGACATGACGCCAATTATAACTCGAACACAATTATCGACCCTAGGTAAATATAAATTGAGAACAAAAACCGTGCAGAAAGATAATAACGAAACTCAATTTTTGGCCCTCAATTTGGATCCGCAATTTTTGGTCCACAATTGAAGGGACCAATATGTTTGTCCCAGACAAAGAAAATGTGTCTACATAATAGGTTAATATAAAAAAAAAAACAAATAAGAGCTGAAAGCAGATTAGGTAAGCTGTTTAGAAAATCTAACCCGGCTGGCTGGATGCCTGAAAAACAAAGGTGAAGGAATGACTGAATTACCTGAATAAAGAGACCCAGCGCCATCTTTGTCTGTTTCCATGTTTACCAGCTTTCAAATGTCTTGCTCTGCGCTATAAATAACACCCTCATTTAATCGTCAGATCTTCATGCATACCAAGGTATACCTAGATAGGTACCTATTGTAAGTATATTTGCTATTTCCCGTGGTTTCACTCTCGTGGCCTATTCCGAAAGGATCATGCATGTTTGCAGGTTTAAAAGTAGTCGATGAAACTCTATACGTCATAGTGTAGCTTTCTACCAGCGAAAGAATTTTCGAAATCGGATTAGAACACCCAAAGATTACCCCCGTATGTAAACAAATCATTTTACCTCATAGTTAAGATAAAGATTACATTACATTATCTACAACAATACCTCACCTACTTATCCTTATTCTTAGATTCTCACAACCATCTATATGTACTTATTTAATAAAACAAAGCCATTCCGACTACGTCATTATATGCGTCGTCTGTTTCGTCAGATATGGAGCGATCAAAAGCTCTCGAGCGATGGCCGATGCAACCACATACAATGCACCGATTCGAGGAAAATTTCCAAGACTCGCCTGGTGCATCGAACACGTTTTTACGACCTGCAAGCCGCTTCTACCAGTACCAGCTGTCCAGTTTATATTGGCCTTTATTAGCAGCGCTGCTAGCGAAGACAGTGAAACAAATTCAATGCGCTTAAATCAGTTTACTCGTTTGCCACCTGTCAAGATATGCTGGGCAGTAACAATAGCGTACTGAAAACATTATAAAATAATATAGGTAGGTAAAATAAACCATCAGTTTGCAAAATAACACTCTCTAAACTGCTAATAAATAGTTTTCTTTGATCTGCAGTTTATTGGACAGAATTTATTGCTCAACAGATCGTTCAAAACATTTGCGTGTTTCTAAATTTTTCTAGTCAACTATAAGCGTTTCTGCATTCAGAAAAATCGTGGATATTTATAGAGCCGGGAGAATCCAAATAACGCGTAATTTATCTAGTACACGCCCATTTCTAATTCGGGATCGACTTTCCGAGTAAATGATTTAAACACACATTAGGCACTTCAGATATTTTGTTCCCGCTTTTTGCAGATAAGACGATGACGTTTCACGAAAGTCTTTGAAAATAGTCTTTGTAGAATTAATCACATTTACCAACGCGGATTTTATTCAGTCACACATTCTTAGTGACGCGCTGAAAAGAATTTCCGCGAAAAACTTGAATCATTTCAAGAGAAAAGCTTATGGATTCCGGCATAATGTTTTCATTGAAATTTTACTCATCGATGACGAATATTATCGTTCATCAACAAAATACGAGCAAGCTTTAATGTAACTTAAATACAATGTGGTAGATATATATAGAAATACTACGAATTTCCAGTTTATGCGTACAAAATCAACGGAGTAGCGTTTATTTTTAGACGGCTCCTACTGAAATATTTTAGACCAAGCTATTCTGAATACCATCATAATTATTACGAGATGTTTAACTTTTGATTAATGGATGTCATGTCAGCAACACATGGGCTTCCATTTGGGTTTAAAATGCTTACGATGTTCTTGATGGTTTTTTTTTAAAAGCCAGAATTTAGCAACGTAATAGTTTTTTATCTTGTCAGCTCCATATGGCAACGTGCTGCTAATACATAGTTAAAGCACTGTTGAGTAGCTATGCAATGCTTAGCCAACGAATCGAATTTATTAAAACGTCCGGAGAATATGGAAGTCGCATACGTTTCCGCGATCCACGGCATAGGTGGGAGATGGAACACCGGGGTGGTTTTAGTCAGTAAGAGTCTGGCAGACCCCTCCGCCCACCCCAGGGCGGAGGACATACATGAGGATGTCCCCCCGTAAAAAAAAGATAGGTTATTCAAAGCGGCAATGCCGCCAGTCTTTTGGGTACATTTCCAGTCGACAGCGATGCGGATGAATTTTTTGACGCCATATTTTCGTCATAATTCTACATATTCAGTAGGTACATCAAACAAAGCATCATTGTAAAATAAAAGCTAGGAAACGACTTCGGTGTAAAAATGAAAAAAATATTTCTAATAACAGTAGCATCGCTTGTTCTTATCCACAAAACATAAACCCTCAACAACTTGGTTTCTCCAACCATGTGCTCAATTTTCTTATCCTCGATCCATCGTTCAACCTTCCTTTTTAAAAACCCAATTATGGGCTAAAATAGACGCACTTAAGTGTGGAACGTTTAGACAGGCAATTTATTATTTACGCTCGCAGTAGACTGAATCAGGACAATATCCTGCGCGGTCAGGTCTGAGGTCGAGTGGTCATGAACCCTTAGAAACATGTCATGTTGTGAATATCAAATATTATCGAAATCTATGTTGTATGTTAACAATAAGTTAGTTCAATCAACGACATCGTGAACGGTAGTTACTGCTGTTGTTGATTGCTCAGCACTAAGCAGGTATATTATTATTTTTCGAAAGGCATTGGTTGGTGTTTGCGTGTTGTCAAACCTCTCATCCGTCCATACTAACTCATACATATTTAGATTACTTACAACAACTTAATTACCTACCTACTTTATTATTCATCACTTTATCGGTCTTAATGATATATCCCAAAAATAACCCTTAAATAACCTATTAATAGAAATATCACTTAAATAACCTATTTCATTCACTGACAGACAACACACAGCTAAATCACTAGATTTCTATAGCTTGATGCGCGAAATCAACAACCTGAGTTCATAAAATGAATTTTTGGAAAAGTAGGAACCCCATAAGGTTTGAATAGATAGGGGATGAAAGTTGTATTGAAGTCGTAATCTCTGCCGACGGGAAATTCCATTGGGCACTAGTACAATATTGGAAAAAAATTACAAGTGTAGACAGTTCGAATAACACTTGATAATGCTAAAATAGAAAATCAGCGAGGATTAGGAACAGAGTGCCCCAGACTTGGCCATGTTATTGTGACTTCAAACAGATAAAGAGATTCTGAGGATTAAACAAAAGTATAGTATCGAAAACCTTTAACCGAGTACAAGTTTATCGTCTAGCAGAGATATTTTACGATCTTCAAAGCACATAGTTTCTATGTAGCCAGATATATCTTACTTACTTTCCTTTGTTACGAGCACTAGCATCTAGCCCTCGCTTTCACAAAGTTGAATAGGTTTCATGTCATCATGATTTAGCGAAACCTTTCCCCCATAGAACTCTTTTATAAAAATAAAATGAATAAAATGGAATCCGTTTTTTATGAATGTGTACCTTCCTAATTACAATTTTTAAGATGTTGTCCAAAACCTACTAGAGATTTTTTTGGCACATGGCATTTATACAATAACTAGTTTTTGCCTGCGACTTCGTACGCGTATATCCCGTTTTTTCCCGTTCCCGTATAGCCTAGGTTTAGCCAAATCCGACTGTTAGTTCCATAGATTAGCTAAACTCTTCAGCCTTATTATATTAGTACCTATATAGATTACATAGACATACTTAACTGTTTTATTTTTAGCATTATCTATCCCATTGCAGAGCAAAGGCCTCTCTTTCTTCATTTTATTCCTCCCAGCTTTGGGCAAGTGTGGACCAATCCTGCCGTTAGTCGTGAAGCTTGACCCGCCATCTTTGCCTGGCTGTGCTGCGAATTTATAAGTACCTACCTACTAACTTGACTATTTTATTTCATTAGTTTTGTCCCAAATGTTCTTTCAAGTTATAGGTGCTTACTATCATCATTCAGCATCCTATTGCCTGTATCTTGAGATAACGTCCGTCGTTAGTCGTTTTTTTGCGGTCTTTGCTACATAAGTACCTAATCTTGTTCACCCACATTTTCAGTTTTTTTTTTAAGATGGGTTTGATTTTGACTCTAGTCATATAGATGATGATATAGATGATGATATAGATGATCAAAGTCGATGATGATGCGAGCTTACCCAGAAGAAGCCTGTTCACTCTAATTTTGAAGAGATTAGGGTTATATGCGTTCGGAAACACAGACACAGGGAGAGAGTTCAGTGAATTATCATTTATCATTATCACACAGCACAAAGTTCCATCGTTTCTTTCGTCATAGGTGCTTACTGCATGCATAAATGTATCTGTAGGTACCTACCTACTTTGCTTGGCAACAAGGGCCATTACGTTTGCATGTTCACCTCGGGGTTTTACCCCCGAGAACGGTCAAATCGATATGTAGGTACTTATGTGCAGTGCACTCTCTTTTGACGGATTATCGGTTTACAATCTATCAAATCGAAATAAAGCAATTGATAACAACACAGCTTGTCAAGAGGATTTGCAATAAAATGAATTAAGTATTTGTAATGTGTCGAGGCGAGTTGACATTTAAGTAGATAAAAGGTTATTTAAAGGTGCATTGTGTTAGGTACGAATGTACTTGGTCGGGTTACTGTGTACCTACAGACGTTGCAGACTTGTGGACGCCAATTTGCCATAACCGGT
Organism: Mamestra configurata; assembly: GCA_002192655.3. Lineage (NCBI taxonomy): Eukaryota > Metazoa > Arthropoda > Insecta > Lepidoptera > Noctuidae > Mamestra > Mamestra configurata. The sequence goes on along the minus strand of NDFZ01005099.1, from coordinate 250,859 downwards.
CACATACTTACATACATATTGTGGACATGCCTACTTAGTCTGACAAATACGACGGAGTCCAGAGGGGTGCATGGCCGGCCAGTCATCCCTCGCTGTCTTTATGGATCATTCATACTATACTACTACCATTAGCTACGGCAGAAGACTTAGTCTTGCCGAAGTCAGCCCGGACTAAATCTTGCTTAGGTACAAAGAAGTAACTGGCGCCTTCAGCTTGCGCGCTGACAACTGTCATCTTCCGTCGAAGGAAATTATTGCGAACACTGAACAGTCTTGGGCTGTATGGTCGTTGACCATCCTACATATACAGCCTATTCGAATTGAGTCGTCAGACGATAAGGCAGATGACGCTGTTTTAATCAAAATGGAATGACAGTTCACTTCGTGATCACGTGACATCTTGATTATAAGAATTGACAGCTCACACCAGGTGATCACTTCACCCAAGCCTTCACTTCGACATGTTTACAGAATTGACCGGCCTCTTATCGTGTACGCTTACGTGAAGTGAATATGAAATGAGCTGTCAATCCATACAAAAAAGATGGAATGACAGTTCACCTCATGCTCAATCCACCAAAGTTTTCACGGTGAGATGCTATCGCCGACCTATTGAATCTAAGTGAGCCATTACGCGCACTCTTGGCTATAATCGCTTACCCGACGACCACGATCACAAGAGACCTAAATTGCGACAGCTGCACTTAGCCTTTACCGGCTGTTGCATTTCTATGAACTGCTAATGATAATATCTACATGTACTGTATCTATCTATCTACAAAGGTGACGAAAACTTTTATTATTATTCATCTTCATCATCATACGAGCCGTAAAAACGTCCACTGCTGGACATAGGCCTCCACATAGGTTTGCCATAATCACGACTCTTGGCAGGCGGGTTGGCTATCGTAGTGTAGCTGTTGCAATGTACAGGGAATGCTGCTGCCCATTCTCTGAAGAGTCAACACCCACGGGAAGAGATGAGATGGTGCTATTTTTTTACGTCAGACAACATACAGAACTATTATTATTGCCCAACACTAAATTGCTAGAATAAAGCGAGTACTTACTTAATAAAAAATCAATTGTGAGGATTAATCAGGTATTTTATACATGCCATAATAGAGTACTACTATAAATAAATAATTTGAATTTGAGTACCATAAAATTATTATTGTTAGTTAATCCGTTTAACTACATTCCTTAAGTATTTAAAGTGATAAAATGGTACCCTGACACTTTCAAAATTAAAATAGGGTGGTCTATTCTTGGAAAATTGTGGGCTTTAAAAGGTCAGCAGAATGAACGCGTGGAGGCTTTACTTGGTAAACGCTTAAGTGAAACGCAAAGAAGAAGAGTAGATCCACTGTTCAATCTAGTTTTAATACCAACCATAGACATTGATAAACGTAACAAGAACCGGATTCGATCAAGCTTCCAAAAATCTAGGATAATTTAAAGAAGACAGAGATTAAAAAGGCATATTATTGGTTGTGACCGGCAACAATTTTAGCAATACCCTAGCTTCTGTTAACGACTTTGTTCGAGTGAATTTCGAAAATTATCCCAAAGGTTCCCGCTAGGAAAAGTATCCTATGTCCTACTCCAAGTTCAAGTTTCATCCAAATCCGATCAGCAATTAAGACTTGAAGAAGATAGACAGAGTTACTATCGCATTTATAATATTAAGTATGGAAACTTATTTATATTCAGCAAGCGCAATCAAACAGTTACTGTATGCTTGCATAAACGATCAAGTATTTAAATTTTAAAATAAAATGTACCTTTGCCATAATGTCTGGTACACAGAGTTCACGGTCTCGACACTTGCACGTGGAAGTCCGTACTAATGATACCTTTGCGTTTAATTACTATGCACTGTTGTTTGTCTCGTATCATGTACTAGTACAGTGATGGGTCACAAATTCACAATCGCATTAACACTTACTCTTTTTTATGGATGAGAAATTATCAAACGACTTCTCCCGCTCTCGGCGGAGCGGGAGGGAGTACTACTAGTAGTACTCTTACTAACTAAAACCCATCCGTGTTCCTTCAAATGCTCTTTGCGAACCAGGGACGCGGTAACTCCTTCTAACAATTCCACCACCGTGGCAGGACCCCCCTAAAGCTATAATTTCTAAGTAGAAGGAGGTCCATGATCCTGGACTGATTTAATCATCAATCAAAAGTATGGATGAAACTTTATGTTTCTGGACTATAGAACTTTTTTGACAAAGAAACTTTAAACATTAGTTTCGGGAGAGTGCTACTGCACTTCTGACTCCGAGGTCCGACCATATCTACATGCACTTGCATGTCGATATGGTCGGAGCTCGGTACGTACTTAAGTGATTGTCGCCCTTCTAGTTTTTAATTAAAGCTTTCTATAATGGTGTATGTATGTACATAGTTGTTGTGGTAAGTACAAGCGATATGGCAGCGGTTGTATTCTGGAAAACCGGGTTGTTCTCTCATTAACGATTTTTTATTAGTTTGGGAATTAGCGAAAAAAGTTAAGTGCATTTTTAATTAGGTAATTAAAGAACTTAGAATAAATATAACTACGCTTCCACGCGGGTCTAAAATAATTACGCAAAGTAATTTTTGCAACAATTACTGTAATTAGGTAGGTAGGTAAGTACTCACAGAAAAGAATAATAAGATAAAATCTGAATAATAATAATATCAAACCTAAAAAAATTAAGACGAAAATCACAATTATTTTTGGTCACAAATGGATACTTACTTTAATAAGACATGATACTTACTGATTCCAAAACGTAGGAAAAAGGCGTGATACATTACTATTTCAAGGCTCCCACAGACAGGTACGATGCGACATTGCGACGCCGCCGGTGCGACGACCATTTCTCATCGAAAATAATTAAGATTCTCTATGGAACCATTTCTATGAAAAATGGTCTATAGGAGTCCTTGCTCAGATTGCCAACTTTTGCGACCTACATTATTTCCTTTAATTCTCCCACGCTTTGTTCGTCACGTAAACAAACAGAGCTTAGCGTGCCCCCAAGCTTAGGGAGTAAACGTACGATAAAACCCGGTATCAGTTGCTATCTTCATGCTATCAGTCGGGGAATTAGTTATTATGAATATTGTACAAATTATTATCGACAATTTTCCCTGTTACTATGTCACTATGAAACATTCGCGAATATAAGGTATATTAATATGTCTGTATCTAGTAGGTATCGTGTTTCAAGCTGCATTATTGAAAACGTGATAGATTATACGTAATATTTGTTTTGTTTTTATCTACAAAGGGTGTTGTACACACAACCTAGAATAATTACCTGAGGTAATGGGTTTATTGAAGTTTTATTTTAAGAAACCCACAGACAGGTGCATCCAGCGACAATGTTACATTACATCGATGCGATGACGCTTTTAATTCTCAAATTTGAACATTTTAATCGACTTCAAAAAAAGGAGGAGGTTCTCAATTCGGTTGTATTTTTTTATGTTTGTTACCTCATAACTCCGTCATTTATGAACTGATTTGAAAAATTCTTCTAAAACGAAATACGTTCCGATTGGTCCCATAGAAATATTAACAAAATCGGTTCAGTAGTTTGGTTTTTAAATCAAAATAGCTGGAGAAAATAGAAAATATGTCATCCAAGTGAACGAAATTGCGTGTTTTGCTTTTTAAAATACTGGTATTCAGCTGAATCCGGTTTGACTGGATGCCGACCCCAATATAGTTGGGAAAAGGCTAGGCAGATAATGCTTTCCTGTGACTTTCCAGTGGTGTTGTTTGGTGTGGTTGTGGGTGTGTAACACCAATAAAAAGTGTAAAATAAAAAACTTTTTTCACAAAAAAAAAAAATACAACCAACTTCCAAATAAAAAAAAAACACTACAAAGTATAAAATAATTATTTTAATTTCGGAAGTCGGTGTTAAAATACGAAGAAACAACCAAAAAAACCGAGTTTCGAAATGAAATTTATTTTGTACTTTTTAGTGTTTTTTTTATTATTTGGAAGTCGGTTGTATTTTTTGTAAAAAGCTTTTTTAGAGAAAAGCATCGGCGCACTGTCGCGGCGTATCTGTCTGTGTCTGCGGTCGCAGACTCGTAGCAAAATAAACATACCTCGTGCTTGTGTTATTATCAAAATTCACAGTCTTATTAATACAAATCTTGACATTTTACCCATAAACGTTATTTATATGATAACGAGCCCTTTGTTATGTTTTAAAATAAAAGAACAATGCAGCTTAATGTCATTTGGTTCAATTAATAGATTGGACAGGTTTACGATCTCTTTATTCATATCGACATTTTTATTAAAGAAATAAATGTTTTATTTATTTACCTAATTGATGTTATAATAAAACCTTATAAAATAACACCAATTATTTTATAACCTGTCTTTTACCTATTCGGTAGTTCGTGAATTTCGAAGAACATTAATAATTCTTTTTGTAGGCTGTATCTAATTAAGGGAGGCTCCACTATGAAGTCCTTAGTCTTAAATTCCGGTGTGGGAGGGAGACAATGCAACACAAGACTCATAGCTTTTTTCTTATTCATAATCAGGGATGGCCAACCGGTCGATCGCGGCTATTAATCCATTCGATCGTGGCAAGCCAAAAAATATAAGTACGTTTAACAGACTGCGCAACTATATAAACAGGTTACGTTAATAAAATAAAAAACTACATAATTGTATTACTTAACTATACTGTTTTATTTTAAATTTTAAAAAGCATGTAATCGGTAGATCACACGGGATTTCGTCAGTAAAAAGTAGATCTTAGGTCTAATTAATTTGGCCATCCCTGTTCATAATCATAATGGCATAGGTATGCCATAGTTGGGCCCCTATTCTTAATCATACATTTAGATATCTAAAAAGTAATAACTAATAATAGAATGAGTCACAAATATTTGTGTTTTTACCTCTAAAGATAAAGGGATAGTAATTCTAATTCCGTTTTATATATTAAGATGAGAAGAGGAAACTGAAGCACTGAATGTAGATAGGTAAGGTAGGTACTGGTAAAGTTTATAAAAATGACGTGTAACTTTATCTGTTACGCCACAATACAATAATAAATCGATTATTATCTACACGCGCCACGTATCTATGATTCTAATTCATAGATAAAATATAGGAAATTAATCACTGCTTAGGTATTTGAATCGATTTGCACATGATTTTGTAAGAAGCGTGCTGTACAATGCGTTGAATAGTAGATACGACTTACGAGTATGTAATGTTACTGAGATAAACGACTGTAGATATAATTAAATGTTTACGTACGTTGCATAATACGAGCACATTAGCTATCTGTTAATTGCAGCTGCGAACGAAATCAAGGGCGAAAATACTCAGACTGAAACGAACCTGTTAATATAAAAATAGAGTAAGTATGCATTTACAATAGAATTTATGTTTTATGAATGTTTTTTGAAGTTTTATTTTGTCCGCGACACGACGATGCGACAACCCACTTTCATAGAAATCGATCTAGGGATGTGTCCGTAGAACATTTTTTGTGAAAATGAAAAACTTTCGCAACGTTGTCACATTGTGGCATCTCACCTGTATGCGGGGATCTTTAGCAGTTTAGTAGAGTGGCATCGTGGTTAAAATAGTAGTCGCCCTTCGACAAGTGCAGACCGATTTAAGCTAATACCTACTTACCTACTATTTATCCACGCCATTTAATTATTTCATCACAAAAAATACTCAATAAGCAGTTATTTACCATTGAATTGACTGGTAACAGCAGAAATTATCGTATTGTTATAAAACCATTTCATAATTCACTAGTGATGTAACAAAATACTAGTGCGATTACAACTTCCGACTGAAATGGGCGATAGTGTGCGTCTGTGTTATCTCACTCGAGTTTTAATTAGAAATCTGTTACTATGCTGGCAGATGTGATAGTAGGTAGGCTTAGACTTAGTAAAGTAACGAATGGAGATAGGTGTATTGGTGCTTCATTCACCTGTGATAATTGATACACTATAAACTATCTCAGCACTTATCATCATCTGCCTAGCCTTTTCCCAAATATATTGGGGTCGGCTTCCAGTCAAACCGGATTCAGCTGAATACCAGTATTTTACGTGGAGCGGCTGCCTACCAGACCTCCACAACCCATTAACTGGGTAACACGGTAGGTACTCCTTGGTAAGACTGATGTCAGATTTTCTGGCTTCTGACTATCCGTAACGACTGCCAAAGATCTACAAATAACAGCCGCGACAAACGGCTTAACGTGCTTTCCGAGGAACGGAAGAGTCTCGATATGTTAAGATGGTCATCCATCCACAGACCAACCTCGGCAAGCGTTGCTTAACCTTGAAGATCGACTCGTGTGGCTGTTGTTATTTAGCACTTGTATCAAATAAAAATAATAATGTTTAGAGTTTTATGTGGGATTCGGGAAACCAACTATAGTAGGCGCCAGATAAATGTGGAATAAAGTATAATGACCTTTCCCTAATAACTGTTCATAGGTACCTGAACAATTAAATATGAATCGTTTTTCATTATTAGACAATGTTAAGGATCACGAGAGATGATGATTCGGAACAGCTTTGTGTCATTAATTCCGTTTTTCAAATTAAAAATGTCAATAATTGTAGGTGGGTCAATGACCGTTATTCCACGATTATCTGGCGCCTACTATAAGCATAGTAATTCAGTGTTGTGTAATGAAATGGGAAAAACACATAGGAAAAGGGTCTTGGCAGACAGAGTAATAATGTAAGTCTTACAATAAAGTGATCCTATAAGGGTTTCGTTTTTCTTCCTTTTGAGGTACGGAATCAAAGACTATATATACTCTATGTACGGAACCCTAAAAAAATATTATTCGTTGTAGTTAACCACGCCATCCAATCACCGATAACTAATCCCGTCTGATCGACATTATATTCTTCAGAATTTTATTTTTGTAACTGTAATGTTATCCTTGTCATACCATAGTTTTTATCCAGATTATTATAATACTATTATAGGCCAATATAATAATATATAACATTGAACCATATGTACACTTTATGTAAAGTTATTATTACTTATTATTATATTAGCAAGTTAACTTTGTTTCAGGGTTGCAGACATTGACATTTCTCACAGTTCGACCGGCTATCTTGAAAGAATGGCTCGCTTTTACCTATCAGGCCCTATAAATATGTACCTTCACGCTATTCTAGACTCTATGCTATAGGAAAAGGGTTTTAAATAGCGTGAATGCTTCGGTATTTATGAGTCAGAAATGTCAAAATTATCAGTTGCTATTTTGCTTTGGTAACAAGCGTTGTCGACGTAGCATTTTTATTTTAATTTTAAACTTAACAAATATTTCACAGCAGGAAAATGATTCAAAATAATAATGTTAAGTTACCTATCGGGAATTCTTATCAACTTGAGTAAAGAGAATTACTCGCACAGACATCGTTATCAATTAATTTGAACGAAATAAACCATCTGTAGGATATCATAATTTTATTTTTGTACTACGTTGATAAATGTTGTACAGTCACGCATCGGTATGCTGAGAAAAGTAGATATTGATTATGTACAAATTGAGTTTAAAAGAACCTACTATGACGTGCCAAGGCCATCATTATCATTATTACTCCGTTGTAAGAAACAGTATGAACTATTCAGGGCTAAGTCTATCTTTGCCCCACTGGCCGCCCCACTAGTGGGGCAGAATCGACAAACCACATTTTTGGAGTGAACTATCTGTGTTAATTTAGATTAGAAACGGTGTGCAAAATTTCATCGAAAACCGTTCAACTTTTTTTGCGTCATTGAAACAATAATACTTAACGTAACAAACTTTTTCTTTCATATTAGTAGGATAGTCGGATTTTTAATGAATTCAACGGTGCCAGCCCTAGTGGGGCAAAATATACAAAGACTTTATGTGAGTGTTTTCTGCCCAAAGATTATTCTCTATGATTCTGCCCCATTGCAATAACTTAGTTGTGCAGAATACACTCCAAAAATATGGCTTGTCTACTATGCCCCACTGGTGGGGCGGCCAGTGGGGTAAAGTAGACTAATCCCTATACAGGACGGATAGCAATATCTCTTTTTCACAACGAATTCATGATGGCAATCAATCATATTGTGGGAGGGAAACGGTGCTGGTTAGTGGATGTCACATGTCGAATTTTTGGTTCTGCATGCTCGTTGCCTCACTTTGCAGATTACAAAGAAAACTAATTAAATTATGTCTATTTAACCCAATGGCCTACTGGCCCAGATTTCATTAAAGAAAGAACCATCATAAAAATGAGTCCATGATCTAATTACAAATTGATTTCTTTTCCTGTTGCTGAAAATAATTTGATTGTTAACGTACTTACGGGCGGACGGCGCCATCTTGCGTAACGCTTGACCGACCGGCGCACGCGCCACCAAACTTGAACTTTCAGACTAGTTTTACGCCTTGAAGGCTCGCTGTACGAGTGTTTTTGTTATTGTAATTAAACAGAAACGTTAATTGTAAGTGCGAATTTTAAAGAAATAATGTTCTTGATTTGCATATTTATTTTTGGTTCTTAGACGATGGCGCCGCTGACTTCGATTTTTATTATTTTCAGGTGAGAATAGTAATAGTAGCAATTATTAAAGGTAAAAATGGAAAAAGTACTTAATCCGTTTTGAACATAGGTACCTATCTTGAATTAAAATATTTTTAAATACTTATTTCCACTAAGTAACAACGTGAAACAATGGCATCACGCCACATTATACTAAATTACAACACAATAGAAGTTCAATACTTTAAACCGTATCATTAGAAAAAAAAACATAAGTCCCAAGGATACTTCTAATAAAGATGTATACTTCTAATCCGGAACACGGAACCGCCACTACATTATCACCATTAAAGGAAGCTAGTACCCATAGATACCTATAAAAATTGCCTACACATTACTTTTAATTTGCCTATACATTACATTTATGTAATTGGCCTATTGGAACTATCGGAATCAGACGCGGAGTCATGGTCAAGTGCTTTTGTCACCGTCCATCTTTGTTGCAATTAAATACAATAGCTTCACTGACCATGGCGAATCGCTTCCGTGCATCGCGTTGACAATATTTTATACCTCATGTGACTTGATGAGCGCAGTGGTGGTGGTTAAGCCGAGTACGATAGCACTAGAGTGAATACCAGTGCTCTTCCTTTCCGCACTAGGCGCAAGGGGCGTCGTTGGAGGGTGGATAACGCCCTCTTCAAGCCCCTAAAAGGGTCCAGAAACGACCCCCATTACGGGACGAAGCCCAGAGACGGCATAGCGGCACTTGTTCCGGCATAGTCAGAGGCAAACGAAGTCACGTTACATCAGCCCCGAACGCAAGTGGTGGTTTTAGTCTGTAAGAGTCTGACAGACCTCTCCGCTGTCTCCAAGGTGAAGGAGATCCAATGAGGATTTTCAACATAAAAGAAAAAAGTAAATAACATGAGCGAGGTACAGATTAAGTGCACGTTGAGGTTGGCTACCATGGTGGTTATATCCGATGAGTAAAGTAATTATAGAGCCTATGGCCAGCAGACCACTGGGACTGGCTGAAGTGAAGTGTAACCCTTTTCCTTCCTATAACGGTCTTCCCCATGGAACAAGGCAGGTTGTGACCTTTCTCTGCGATGTGTTTTAAAGAACAGATAAGAAAAATGCATTTCGTGCAATTCCAGGGTTAAGAAAACCTTCTAATAGCTTTTAATCATCCCACAAGCCATCATCATCAGCCAGAAGATGTCTACTGCTGGAAAATGGCTCGAAGAGGCCAAGCGTCACCACATCGACCAGTCTTGTGCATCTAGCATCCAACGGGCGGATCCCTGCGGCCCTCACCAGACCGATTTCAGCCTGGTAGGCCCAACAAACGCTGAGTCTTCTTGCGTTTCCCATAAGCATAAGTAATACCTTTAATCATCATCAAATGGTTATCAATCAACAAAGATCACCAACGACTCCCATATTATTATGACAATGCGCAAGCGCACCCAACTTTCTATTGTTCGTATAGAAAATTATGACTTTCGATAAGGTTAACGATAAGCATTAATTAAATACTCCTGAGTTACGAGTATACATTCCGTTTATTAACTGTGAATGATTAATTGACTTTAAGTTATAATTATGTCAACAGGTCAAATAAAATATATTCTTCATGTCCTACAAACGTGGTTTTCACGGCCAATTAAACAAATAAAAAATAAAATATTAAACGGTGAAAATAATAAGTAGTTAAATGATGCAAGATGGTCCAATTTTTAAGTCAAGATCATTCAGCATCGTATGATTTCTGCATGCTACGAGTATTTATAGTAGCGATAAAAAAAGATAATAATATTTGACCTATCACTGTAATGAGAAGTCGCAATTGACAATTACACGCGAGGTTCGGGTGAGATAATACAGAAAAAATGCACGTGCTAAAGTTTATGTCGCAGTATTGTTGTAGCTAGTTGGTAAATACACGTGGGTGTCTCAAGCTGAAGTCGAGGTTTCTCATATAGATCGGCCTTGGAAGTCTGGACTGAGTGGCAGTCTATTAGTGATAATGAACAAAGATTCCAAAATGAAATGGATTGAAAGCGCTATCGAAATCTCACGTGGGAATTTTGAATTTTTGTCAGTCGTTATCGCTCTTGTCAGATCCTGAAGTCAAAGGTCGAGATGGTTCTTCAAGATGCATGTGGCACGTGCCTATTCAAGCATAATCGATGGCCAGTGTTTCTGAGGAACAGGACATGCATACTAAACTTAAAACAAAACATTCATGAACGATAGTATAGGTAGGTAAGTAGGACTTAAATGAGGATAGTGAAGACAGTTAATAAGAAGATTGAGTTTTGACTGCAAGCAAAATAAAGAAAAAGGAAAGACTAGAAACTATACAGACGTGCATCTGTCTTATTCTTTTGCTTGTGGCAACAAGGCGGTAGCGAATGCAGAACTAGATACTGTCTAGTGGTAGCGACTGAACGACTGATAGTGAATTCTACGGACGGCCAATAATAGTGGCCTAATTGGCAACGCAGCTAATTTTAATTCAGCATAATCAATATTATACAATCAAAACAAAGACGCTAAGTGCACACCTAACTATTTATCTAAGACACCTCAATCATGCTCTATGCATCACCGTAGCACGTGGCTATCACATGGATCGAGTCGTCAAATTGTCATCGATATCAGGGCAAATGTGTCGACGGACACTTAAGCTTAATTAAATATGTAATTACTTAGGTATATATAATTTTTGCTCTGTCCGTAGAGAGTTATTGACCTTTCATTTTATATTTAGTTTGTTCTAGTTACCTGGGATTGGGAAGGAGTTCATTGGTAGGTCCATTAGGACAAGTGTGTTTATACAGTAATGATGTTTGACTACCATTTCGTGGATGTCCAATACTTTTTCGAGCGATCTAGGTAGCTGCTATTATAGTTTTCATTTTCATTTGCAAGGGACACTTCATCAATTTTGAATAGGTGTTAGGCATTATGTATTTGGCAAACAGACAAACAATGCTTCGAGTGTTTCGAAAAATCTCAAAGACTTGCACTTATTCAGTGCAGTGTCACCAATTTGAAAAATGTTGAAACTGAATAATATTGAACTTTGTTCGTATTGTAACAATAACAAAAATATATTTACAATATTGATAAACAAAATCCCCAATAGCCGAAGCTAATGGAGGAGGTAAATTCCCAACACCATTTAACTTTACGAATGGCGTCGTTTGTCTAAAAATGTGTTATACATAAATTATGATATTATAAAATAATTAACGTTAAATTTAGGTTCTATATAAAACCCCAAGGTTAAAAAAAAATCCGCGATCAAAACAACAATATTTTAATGATTAATCATAATTTAGCAGTAACGCCCAAAACTGATAGTGATTCATAAGTCTCTGACTCAGTTGATACAATTGAGATAATAAAATCGATATATGACTATCAAACAATAAATATAAAGATAGTGCTGTAATCAATGAAAATAAAGCTCTGAAAGGTAGTAACGCTTTCACAAATGGTAAATAAATAGTTGGGATCTAGATTTTATAGGTATAATCCGTGGGATTAAATGACGTCAGGGCTAATTGGTGGATAACAGATAAGTTTATTTACTGTATTTTGGACGTTCGTATTAGAGACAGCCTGCAACCTGCTGCAACTTTGGCAAGATATTTTAATTTTGCTTTCATTAACAGGCTAGTAACAATGTAGTAGAAGCATAAATATAATGTTACTTCAACTAAAGTTTCTCAAATCATCCAAGTTTTGGTAAACCTTCGATTGAAGAAACAACAGAAATGTTTTATAGATATCGAATACTATCTTATTGCAATATATTTATATAGCATACTATAAGTAAGGCAATGCTTAATGGATATTAATTGTACTGAACTGTAATACATTCATGTTTTAATCGTTCGATACAGAAAGGTTTATTCCATTTTATGGCCTTTGTCCTGACAATTATGCCAAGTTCGTACAAGTCATAACCGTTTTGGACTTTGGACTAAGTTGTTATGATTTTCCAATGTGTCAACATTGACATCAGATTTAACTTTTTACATGTCTATGTGAACTATATTTTCAAATCTGACCTTTGGTCTTAGATCAACATTTTTGTCAGGATGAGTGGTCAAATTACCACGTAAGTAACAAATATGATTCATCAGTGGTAACCAAATCATTATCTGATGCAACATCTAATAGAACCTTGTCAAGATTAAGGAAAACCTTAAAAAATAGTCCAAATGTGGTAAGAACCTTCGAGCCCCCATGCAAAGGACCTTTCAAACCTTAGTTTAAGCTATGACTTTTTATAGACTGATTGGATTTCTCCTTATCTGTAACAAAGATACCGCATCTTTGACATGGATCACAGGGTTACCTAGGTACTTATAGTGACAAATCTTATTTTAACGAACACCCAGACACAGAACAATCGCGTGAAGGATTGTGGGCTATTTAAACGAAAGTAAGAAACAAAAGTTTTGTATGGTGTCGGACGTAAAAGAATAGCACCATCCCATGACTTCCCCTGAGTGTCGTTAGAGGCGACTAAGGAACTCACCAGAGAATGGGCAGCATTGGCGTGCATTGCAAGAGCTACACTGCGATCGCCAACCTGCCTGCCAAGCGTGGCGATTATGGCAACCCCCCCTCTTTGGGGGAGGCCTGTGTCTAGCAGTGGACGTCTTTCAGCTGATGCTGACTTCTGGAAGATCTTGTGCATTATGAACCTATTCACAAATGAGAATTTTTGTTCCATTTATATATCATAAGTTTTTCCACTTTTTCTTCCAAATGGAGGCTTTCTTAAATAATCAGCAAATCATCATGATTCTCGTAGATCTCAAAGGCTTTATTTAAATCATTGAGATGAGTACATAATTCATAATGAGATTCCTCCCAAATTGCCTCGTCATGATGACGATATTCAAATGATGCAATATATCTAAAACCAAAAAAAAATAGTTGACACACCCACTTATTCTTTTTTGAAGATCGAATGAGGAAAAACTTTTGTAGATTGCTGTCCCTGAGTTCCTCTTCACATACAAATAGGCTTATTCAGCATGTTTTGGCGATTTCCGACCATACAATGGATCAAGAGTTCCTTAAGTTGTAGTTCAAGATTCATATGGTCTGGTTTTGAACAATCTATCGATGAAGTTTGTGTCTTTGTATCCATTGGGTTCTAAAAGCAAAATTATAACTTCCGGATCACACGATGGGTTATCTGCCATCTGCCTCATTGATCCTTCACTTACCTATTCTGCACCTTGAAGTAAATAACTTCATGTTTAGGATGCATTTAACAAAGAACTTGGAGCTTTATCACAACACCACATAGCTGCTCGTGTACCGACTGCCTACGCATTGACAAATGACTACACATTTACATTTTTAACTGCGTCTCCTATATGACTTCCTAGAAACAAATGGAAAATTAAATTACCTACTTATGTATGTTGCCAGGAGACGATTGCGCAATCACCATTTGTCTTTTAGTGATATATCTCGCAGTAGGCTACAACGTTGGGTAAAGCATGGGCCTCCCACAACAGTAGCAGTCAGTAAACGGTTTGATAACGAAGAGTTTCGACTACCACATAAAGCTATCGCTAAATAACTGGGTCAAGAATCAGACGCAGAAGGCGGTTAACTTGGACACTGCACGCATTGTGATAAGGTTCTTCTCTTTCTATCTCTCTGATCGTAGCTAGCTTGGGTCGCTTGATGTGTAAACTAATGATTATTGTTACTGTTTGCAGTTTATTGTTACTGGAAAAGATGCGGTATTCATTTCTCCATGACATGATTCCCCTTTTTTTTTAAGGATGAGAAATCATCAAATGACTTTTTCCGCTCTGGGTGGAGTGGAAGGGCGTGTCAGACTCTTAAAAAAAAGGTTTTAAGACATGATTCCCCTAAAACTTTTAAACGTTATGACTTTACCCACTCTGTCAGGTACCGTTCATCACGGTAAACTTATAATCCAAGCGGCCTTATTCTCAAATCGAGGACCAAAACATTCCTTAAGTATTGTGTTGTTAATCGAAACCTGTTCATTTCGACCTTAAGTGGCCAAAAACTTCCCAGGATACCCCGTGTGCTCCCAAATGACGTCAAAGGCTTATATTTCTTTATTTTTCAAGTTATTTTGGAGTTTTTTTTGTAGAGTTGCCAAATTTAGAATTGAACAGCTCTCATGCAGTTATACATGACGTAAAAACTGCAATATATGCAGATTTTGGAATACAAACAGTGTTATAAATAGACTGATGTTGGCATTCCCGGAAATGTCATGAAGTTTGATGCAACTGCGCTGAGTTAAGTTTGTGAACAGTGATTCATTTTAGATGATGTCAACTATTGCGTAGAAGCTAAACTTGTTCCTCAATCAACATGTGTCTCCATCAAATGGATGTTAATGGGTATATGTAACGTCATATTCTATAATAATCTACAATACAGCTTAATTTTATGAAGCTCACATATCAATCTTTCGGATCCTGGCATGGGAAAATTAATGTTTAACTTATTTTAAAGATTCTTCCCAAAATTTCAATAGAACGAATTCACATAGGCAGTATTCTGGCAAAAGTGTACCATGGTAGTAATGATCTGCATTAAATTTTAGTGACATCAGATGTTCTAACAAAAAATTCGACCTCGATACAATTCGCGATTGTTCAAACGCCCGCAAATCTTAACGGTTTTTTTTGCTATGTAATGAATCTGTTAGCACCATTGCAAAGCGGCCATTTTGTTTCATTCAAATAACCGTTGTTTTAGTTTTTTATCTGTGGTGTTATAGTTCCGAGTGCTTCGACATTATGGCAATGACAGCTGGTAGAGATTATAAATTTTTTGCATCAGTAATCTACATGTATTTCCCCTTTCGCTTTTTTGATGGAAGTTATTTTATAATGGTTAAAAATAAATAATTATTTCCTGCTCAACTAAATTCTAACTCACTTATCTAGACTAAAAACTTCCGAAACGTGTTCAATTCCGATCCAAACGGAAAATAGCCTCATTTACACAAGTCAAATGAAACAATTCCCTAGAGACCTTGATCTGTATGTATCATAAACCTAATGCGATAAAGCCAGGAGGGGGATCCAGTGACAAATGTGTCACCCACATACGCGAATCAATCGGATTAGCTGCATCGAATCGTGCCAGTGGAGCGAATGGACGACCCTAATATGAACAGCAGTGCGATTCTGTAAACATCTCACAGTGTAAACATAGGTTTAAGTATCAATCTATCCGATAATCAAGATTTAATGACAGTTTACGTCATGTTCACATTACCTAAGTTTGCACGGTGAGACGTTGACAGAATAACGATTTTGAGTGTCGTATACAAAGAGTAAGAACTACTGTATACACAATAAATAAAATGAATCTTCGGTTAATCTCGAATGGTTAGTCTTTAATTGTAAACACAGGATGCAACAGTGTGCAGTTGTTGCGGAATTTGTTCGAAAGAGTCACCGCGGCCCTGTAACGCGCAGGGCTTTAGAAGAAACAGTACGGATGGGTTTTAGTCAGCAAGAGTCTGACACGCCCTTCCGCTCCACCCAGGGCGAAAGAAGTCATTTGATGACATCCCAACCTTAAAAAAAAAAAAAAAACAGTGTGCAGTTGGGTTATAACTTATTTTATCATCAGTCTTCATCTTCAGATTTTGACATTTTTATTGATTCCCAAAGAGAAAAAAAACAAGTTTCACTGCTTCAGTTGGTAAAATGTATTACTACATTTTCAGATTAACTAGGTATTTAATTATCTATTCAGACTTAAATATAATAGAATTAAATATTCAGTATATATTTAGACATACGAATAAAAATTGTTAGGTTGTATAATCCTTCCACATGGACAGTGGACACGTCATGATCCGAAAACTAAACTGGTATTTTAATATATCTAAGTTACCTTGAAATAATTATTATTTTTTTATAAATATTGAATGAAAATCACAGAGCATTATGAAGATTATGGCATTATGATTATGACCTATATATTTAATATATAGGTCATATCATAAATATATTTAATAATATATAGGTCATAATCATAATGCCATAATAATAAATCTTTTATAATTAAAAGATTTTGTTACTACCCATGCAATCATCAATTAGGATTATATTGCGCTGACATTGACATCATATATGATTGCAGTTGCAAACGTTATCGCCCCTGACAACACACTGGTACAGGATGTGAATGATAATATTAATAATGGTTGTCTCTCCGAAACACAGCTTGACGACCAAGAGACAGAACGTGATATTGCATACGATGCATGTGCCCGCATTTTCAAAGTTCATTACTCTTTCCATATGAGGAGTCTTCCGTTATATAACTTTTTACATATAGTTATCTTATAACAAACCCATCTTAAATTTATATGTCATACATAGTTCTTTATTTGAACATAGGTACTCTTCCATCAACTCTTTGAAATTCTTAATTAGGCTTTTTGAAGGATATAATTATTTGACTAGATTCGGCAGCATCATATTTGTTTTTTCGTGGTGTCCTTACAGACAGCTCCAATGCCTTCTTCCACAGTTTTATTTTTATCCAGCATCATTGTCACCAACGATAACATTGAGTTTGACAACAAAAAGTAAAGCAAAGATAACATAAAAATAACTGGTACTATTATGCAACTGGTTTCCGCAATACACAAATGTAATGTAGGAAGTAAGTGCGTTGACGAGCTCAGTGTTGCATTACAGATCATGATTATGAGCTCAAGTGAGTGTACCAATCATGATTTTGATTATTACATGAGTATTGCGATGTACGTACCTCCGAAACGGAAGGACGATTTACGACCTAAATGTCATGGTGCACTGCCTAGATAAGATGCTGTGAAATAAAAGAAAGTAAAAATTCTATATTAACAAACTTATAGCACCCCTCTTTTTGCGTCGGGGGTTAATAAAATACGACAAGCCTTTGCAAAGAAAACAGGTAATCAACGGACATCAATGTTAAAGTACATACAATACATAGATTCAGTTTAAAATTTTAGAAAGAACTCAAGTATTCGCAATGTATCGATAATAAATCTTAAAAGAGAGCCAACTTCGAGGATAGGTAGTAGATATAGTATGCTCTTGACTCCTCGACATCTATTAAAAGGCAGGTTACCAACAATGTTCCAATAAATAACTAATTACAAAACAAGATCAAAGAAATCAGCCTGTTTACACGTGTATAAATTAAACTTCACTTCTAACAATTATGGAAAAATACAATCTTTAATTCAGTATCAGTTTCAGTTCGACCGCGCACAGAAAAAACCAGTTGCACTGACGATGTGATTATTTCTTTATTTATTACGTTATTAGACGACATTGCACGCGCCGATCACGCTTCTCCGGTACTTAATTCCGGTCGATAAAGTCAAATGAACTTTGAAACACGTTGGCCGATAAAAAAAAAATATAAACAAACGTCTACTGGTCCGTCTGGTTAGACGTGAACATTCACACGAATGAAGATTTGATAATGCGTCGTAAGCGCCGGCAGTAGGTCACGCTAATGCAACGACTATCGTACCTTTGCGCAATAAAAAAAAAAAATACCAGAATAGTCTCTAATTTCTGGTGTATTTACAGAGGTTTATAATGGACGTGTATCACAAAGTGACAGTCCATAATGGGGACTTAATGAACACAAGCAGGGAGCTTCCTGTGTTCATTTGGGGTCGAATAGTCATTTTATGTAGAGACTACGTTATTTTTTTCTCGTTTCCCTATAAGCTGGTAATCGTAACAAGTCAAGACGTTGAGGTTGCTCCACCACTAGTACTCCTACTTTCAACAACATGGATAGTTTCCGAGGCTTTGATGTTACACAAGGTATGAATTTGGTCTAAACAGAGTAAAGAACTCCTTCCCCTTAGTGTTGATCTCAGACCAAATCTTGCTGAAGGTCACCTTTAATAATCTTCACCTTTCTCAATTCTTATTCATCCCCTTTCTGCCTTGAATAATATAATCTTTCTCACGTTAATACATCGCCGCATCTATGTTTAAAAAAATATATTCCTCCAATGTGTGTTCAACACCATTCTCATTTGATACTTTTTTATGGATGGGAAATCATCAAATAACTCCTTCCGCTCTGGGCGGAGCAGAAGGGAGTGTCAGACTCCTACTGACTAAAACCCATCCGTATTCCTCCTAATGCTCCTAATGCTCCTTATACTCGTAATTATATTAGATTGATTTAAATTAACCGCCACTCGTCCATTGAAAGGTTCATTAGAAAACCAGCGTCAGACAGCATCAGTCTGTCTGACATATCGCTGAAATGGACCTTTGTAGTGCAGCCGTGAGTCACACACTTAGTTCTTAGCATACCTTTTTTTTTAAGGTTGTGAAATCATCAACTGACTAAAACCCATCCGTGTTCCTTCTAAAGCCCTTTGCGTTCCAGGGCCGCGGTGACTCTTTCGAACCAATTCCGCAACCCTGGAGTTCTTAGCATACCCACATTTCTTTTTTTTTATTTCTATGTACCGTGCGTGTTTCATGTAAGTGCTAAATAAATATCATTCTTTCTTTCTTTCTTTCAATGCCCTTCGTGCTGCAGGACCGCGGTGACTCTTTCGAACAAATTCGATCCCAGTGGACATTGTTCTCATCTAATGGCCACAAAGTGGTGGTCACGTCTTTATATCGTAATGTCAATGTCATGTCATCGATTGTTCCTTTCCTTGTATTGTTTCTGAAAAGGACTTTGTTCTAATTATAAACACAGTGAACTCTATGTATACGGTCAAGTTCTTTGACTTTAAGCATGTACAAAGTAATTATATTGTTTTTTGCTTCGAAACAATGGAGATTTTTCTACTAGACACAATGCTAAATATTTTCTCAACATTTGTTGATGTCACGGATGGAAGATTTCTAAAGTCGACACGTATTGACCCATTGGTACCGTAGCTGTCAATGTGAATCTTCAATCACATAGATAGAAACCAAACCTCAATAAAATTGACGATAGTGAATGTGAAAGTCATGACACTCATGGTGCTGTGACAATAAAACACATCATAAAAGTGGATAGATTGAGTGTCCAGTATATTTTGCACGTGGCCATTACTAAATAGGAAACTAATAAACGTCATTAAATACTTAGAAGAACATTAAAAACACGACATTCCTTTTGTACAGGAAGAGTTTATCTTATGGGGGCACGATGTTGTGAGTAAGTTTGGACATAGAATTTACCGAGAATCTATTCAAGTGTAGTGGATTGGAATGGGTAGCGCGGAATACATTACCATATACATATAACAGGACTTATATCCATATATGTCATATAATGAACTTATTAGGATTTCTGAATTTGACGAAGGCCTTGTTCATGAAGGTCAAACATCTAAATCCCCATACGTCTTCATGTTAATTGACCAAGAAAAGTAATAAAAAGTAATAGCTGGATGGATGCATTGAGCAATGGATACTTTTCGACACCTCTTGCTATTTTTTAGTTAGCTGAAGTGGCTGGTATCGCAAACGACGAGAACAGATTTGGAAATCAAAGATGTACTAACAGTTAGAAGGAATCGAATAAACTCAAAGTATTGTTGGAAATAATTTTCTGGCAGTAAAGGCGAATCCTCCTCTTCGCGTTGTATTTCTTATAACTGAGGGTCGTGATGTTTCGCCATCTGTGCATATCAAGGATATGCACAGATGGCGAAACATCACGACATTGTGAAGAGCTTCTTGGAATTTTGTTTCCACGGATGAGCAAAAGGCGAATATGTTATGGATTACAAGGTAGAATAGACTACAGTTTTAAGCCATCCTGCTGTCCTGGGGCCTTTGGACAAGACTATCATTACTGGCGTTCCAAAAATCAGTCATCGCTCTTAATTTTTTGTGACTTACTGCGTTTTATGAACGGAACAGTTACATAATTAAAATTGACCACGGTGTAGATGCCTTGAGCAATAGAGACGGTTGAGCAAGCGGCCTCGCCTGTATGCGTCGATCGTCGAACCGGCCACGATGTGAATCCGTACGCTAGTACTGCGCCACATTTACAAGGCTGCACACCTCTTTTAGCCGTTTTATAGCATATTTTACAATAATCATTATTGCAAAGAATTTTTCGTTAACAGAAATGTTTAGGTTATGTAAAGGTTT
The DNA here is from genome assembly GCA_002192655.3 of Mamestra configurata. Classification (NCBI taxonomy): domain Eukaryota; kingdom Metazoa; phylum Arthropoda; class Insecta; order Lepidoptera; family Noctuidae; genus Mamestra; species Mamestra configurata. The sequence goes on along the minus strand of NDFZ01005099.1, from coordinate 230,133 downwards.
ACGTTATATTTTCAACAAGTCAAGGTTGCTAGGATTGCGTGCATTCGTGTTTGTCTGTGTTTTTGAAGGCGTGTCTCTTAGCGATTTGAAATGTTCTGAGTATTCAACGCGACAATAATTTTGTTTGTCTAGTCTAGACTATGCCTTAGGTTAAATTGATAAAATCGTTAATACGTTTCAACCATTTAAACAGCCTTTTTATAAAAAATAAAATATGTTTAGTTTTATCAAAAATTAATTTCTAAATACAGAAATTAGATTTTGCTAATTAAACTTAATATTTTGCTTAGCTCGTTATTTTTGTTTGCAGTATCTAAATTCAAATTCTCTGCAGAAAATTTAAAATTGTAATTTGTTAATTAGCGTTCAAATTAGAATTTGTTTTTTTTTTTTTTTTGCTAATCCATTATACACATCCCGCTACGAAACTAACGTCGTCAATAATAATTGATTAAAATTATCATAAATGAAGATAAAAAAAACGATTGAAATACATGAAACTGTTTTAAACAAAATTTTAAATTAATTCAATCCATGCGCTGGTTTACGTTAAGTACGACAAAAATCTAAAAAAAAACACAAACAACAGCACACAAAGAAAAACGAAACTATTCCTAATATAAAAGCTATATTGTTATAATTTGCCTATGAGTGCATAATTATCTAGGTTTTCCTGTTTCCTTCTCGTCAGTAGTTATTATTTATTAGCAAAGCTGTAAAAAATTCCCATAGTGTGAGTCAACGTATTTATATCTACGTTACGTTACGTCAATCAACAACATAATAGTGCATAAATTCTGTGCATTTTTTCGCTTCTAGGTATATAATAAGCTACTGGCTGGAATAATACTTTGATAAAAGTTTCCGTAGGCTGCTATTGTTCTTTATTTAGCTAAACATAATAAATATGTATGTATGAACAAAACTTACAACAAACTAAAATATAGCATAAAAAATTCGTCCTCAACGCTGTCAGCTGGTAATGTGCCCAAAAGACTGGCGGCATTGCCACGTTGAATGGCATTACTTAGCCTCTGGTCAAAGTAAAAGCCACCTCTTGGGTCACGGGAAGTGTCAACCAGCCGTTTCGAAATATCTTTAAAAAGGTTGGGAGCTCCACGGCCCGAAGGTTTCAACCCCAAACGGCTTGAAAATATAGTTACCAATAAGGTTACTATATTTACGCCGCTTGAGGTTTTCCGCAGCCGCAGCAGCGGCAGCAGCACAAAACTATAAACTAGGAAGATGGGATGGCGCAAGAGTATCGATGATTCGTTAATATTAGTTATTATTGTTAAATAAAGTTTTAGTATGTATAGGTATTGCGTTTCCACGGGGTTTATTGTTTATATTATATGTATACTTACACAAAAATTCTCCTCTTCATTAGACGAAGATTTTTAAGGTATTATTACTAGTTACGTATGTCTACCTTTAAGACCACCAATCGGTCTTCCGTCTTTCACATAGAACTACAACTCAAATCCTGCCTTTTTTTTTAAGGATGGGAAGTTATCAATTGACTTCTTCCGCTCTGGGTGGAGCGGAAAGGCGTGTCAGACTCTTAATGTCTAAAACCCATCCGTGTTCTTTCTAAAGCCCTTTGCGTTCCAGGGCCGTGGTGACTCTTTCGAAAAAAATCCGCAACCCTGGCAGGACCCAAATCCTACCTACAAAAATATGCATTTCTACAACATCTAAGCAGCATACTTTTCTTCTTATTTTCGTGCTCCTATTTTCAATGATCTAAGAATGAACGGCGGCGCCGAGGTCGGCTTTAGAAGAGGTGATGTTGACGCCTAACATAAGGACAGGGTCAAGGTGGCTTAACTCCTCGAAGGGTTTTTTGGAAGCCTTTGCCCAGCTATGGAACAATAAAAGCTGAATACGGGAGGCAGTCCGGTGTTGTGTGAATCTAGCTAGATGATCTAAACTAAGTGACATTATATCAGCGAAAAGTAAAAAAACCCAAATGAAGTATGGGACTGGGCTTAGCATTTTTTCTAACCATACATAATATGTCGGTCGCGTTTTAGACTAAATATATGCAGCTGATGAATACCAGTAATGCAGCAATACATGTAGCAAACGACATTCTGACGGACATTTGATGGACTGCATCATTTTGAACTTCTCATAATCGTTATCGCATAAACTCGTCTACAGCCCACTGATTTCTGAAATATTGAATCAATAAAGTTCTCCAGAACCTGACGTCTTCGTTAGTCCTTGCTCTTATTTTCCCTAACGCATGAATAACTGGATGTAATTAAACACATGTGTACGTCAATGGTATTATCTTTCGCCATAGTGACGCATGGTGATGCCATTAATGTGAGGTATGCGACACTTTGCAGCTTAAACATTATCTTTAACTGGTTTCCACCAAGGTATTGTTACCATTGAGGACAATATTCGCGTTTCCGAAGTTCTGAAACAAATGTTCAGGCACAAAACAGGAAACAAAATCTAAATATTTTGTACAACGTGGGGTAACAATAGCTACAGAAGTAGTATTGCAACAGAATGTTTTGTATCTCGCAAAATAATATTTTGAAAACAAAAAAACATCGCGCTAGTATTCCCGTAGGAAGGCAGAAGGTCAGTAGTGGCTTCTTGAAGGTGAACAGCATTAGCTAGCTACAAATGACTCAAACTATAGGTACTACCTACTGAATTCATCATCTGCCTAGCCTTTGCCCAACTATATTGGGGTCGGCTTCCAGTCAATCCGGATTCAGCTGAATACCAGTATTTTACGTGGAGCGGCTGCCTTTTTTTTTAAGGATGGGAAATCATCAAATGGCTTCTTCCGCTCTGGGTAGAACGGAAGGGCGTGTCAGACTCTTACTGACTAAAACCCATCCGTGTTCCTTCTAAAGCCCTTTGCGTTCCAGGGCCGCGGTGACTCTTTCGAACAAATTCCGCGACCCTGGTGGAGCGGCTGCCTACCAGACCTCCACAACCCATTAACTGGGTAACACGGTACTCCTTTGGTGTCAGATTTTCTGTCTTCTAACTATCCGTAACGACTGCCAAAGATCTACAAAAACAGCCGGGACCAACGGCTTAACGTGCTTTCCGAGGTACGGAAGAGTCTCGGTAAGTTAAGATGGTCACCCATCCACAGACCAATCTCGGCAAGCGTTGCTTAACCTTGAAGATCGACCCGTGTGGCTGTTGTTATTTAGCACTTGTATCAAATAAAAATAATAATGTTTAGAGTTTTGTGTGGGATTCGGGAAACCACCTAGGCATAGTAATTCAGTGTTTAGTGATGTAAATGAAGTGATAAAATATATTGGAATGAAACTTTGTAGCACCTTTGCAGATACAAACGTGCTGGTAACAATATTGTCAGGTAAATAAAATTATGTTTAATAAGTAAGAAATTTTAGTTTAATCATTGTTTTTTTTTTTCAAAAATATAACCCTCATTTATGGTTCCTGAAATGTCCATCATTCATCGATTTTTGTTATTAAATTTTAGATTACGACTTCTATACTTATTATACACAGCAGTAATGATGTCTGACGTCAAACAGGTAGTGTTGTGATTGAAATATAATTACTATAATTGGCTGACCGTAACATTGACCTTTGTGTCAGGGAAAAAGACCCCATTTCAGCAGCGTTGAATGAATTCTAAGACGCACAATCAGTTGCTGCAAATGCGGTACAGTCTCTGAAATAAACAAACGCGGTAATTCGGGACCTAAATCGATGTTTTGATGAATTGCTCCCTCCCCCCGTCCACATACCTCTATGGGTTCAATAAAAAAGGGAAGATCATATGACTATACGGGTGCTGTGTCTGGTGGGCTGTTGTAACTTTTCAAGTTGTGCGGAAAACTTCGATAGCGCGATGTGGATTTGTGTGATATCAAGTCTATTTTGTAGTTATTTTTCTAAGGTATATTAACATACACATTTACAACTGTTTTAATAAATACTAAATAAATATATCTTTATCTTATCTTTATCTTTAACTATATACACTAGAAATAAAAATAAAAGCTCCTAACTAAATTTACCCTAAAATATGGCGTCAAAAAATTCATCGGCATCGCTGCCCCAAAAGACTGGCGGCATTGCCACGTTTTATGGCAATGCTTATTCTTTGACCAAGGTTCAAGCCAGCCCTTGGGTCACGCGAAGTGTCAACTAAACGTAACTGTCTTTCTTTTTTGTAGTTTGTATGTGGAGGTATAGATTCTATTATTCTAGATCAGGGATAACGGTACCAATCAGCATCATATAGCCTTTTTCCGATTATGTTGGGGTCGACATCCAATCTAACCGAATACAACTGAAAACCAGTATTATACATGAGCGACTGTATCTCGGACCTCCATAACATACTGGGTAACACCATACCCCTTAAGACTGGTGTCAAACGTTCGGGCTTCTAACTACCCTTAATGAACTCCAGACAGGACCAATCCAAATCTACGAACGGCAGTAAGGACCAACGGGGTGTTATGATTCTTTCACACTGTTCATTTCTGGTATTGTGATTTATTTTATTTAGTTTTAACTTCATCTCAAATTTTATTTTGTAGCACACACGTTTGTCTATACCTATGTTGAAAATATAGTATCTGAGACAAATGAATTGGGAGAGGGCGCTGACTCCTGACATACAAGTAGGTACACCTAGTTCAAGAGTCAGAGGCTTCAAACAAGTTTCTCTAACTTATCATGTCAATAAAAAATGATTATTAGGTATTATGGCCCTGGTTGAATCCATGGTCCGGAGCGAGGAGGCTTTGGAAGCGGTCACCTCCTTCTGCGAAGCAGTAATGCTAGCAAAGGAGGAGGCGGGCCGCACGAGGGAAAGGCAAGGCCTTCGCCCCAACCGCCGCAACAGGAGAAGACGCCCCGGGCGTCGGGAGTCGCAGGGCGATCCCCGGCCACCGTAGGCGCGGGCCTGCGGACGGCGAGCGTTGGGTGGCTCGCTATCCGATAACCACCAGGCCCGGGTCGATGGCGCGTTGTGTTTCACGCGCGCCTCAAAGAGTATATGTACATGTCAGCATAGAAGACGGGGCCCGCTAAGGCCAGAGCCTGCCATGGTTGCGGAATTTGTTCGAAAGAGTCACCGCGGTCCTGAAACGCAAAGAGCTTTAGAAGGAACACGGATGGGTTTTAGTCAGTAAGAGTCTGACACGCCCTTCCGCTCCACCCAGAGCGGAAGAAGTCATTTGATGATTTCTCATCCGTATTATGATTTCCAAGGCACGTCATGTAACGGAAAATGCTGCCTATTCAGTAATCACACCGGCTGTATTAGTTCCACAGTAATAATGAGCATTGAAGATTTTATACGCCGACTTCAACATGCAGAAAAATTCCTAGTACAAATCTAAACGTATATAGCTAAACGTTTACAAGAATGAGAGGTGATTGACATAACAAGCACGACAAATGCCACCTGTTTTGTGATATCGACGTAGACTTAAGTACGATTTGCATACAATTTTGTAATTATCTGTATTACAAAGCGGTGTACGATCATGATTATTTCCATGATTGCATATTTACAATGGATTTGCTGTGCATGTTTTGTTGTGGCTTAGCGTAGATGTTAGCATGCAACCATTGTTAGGGCTGAGTCAGACTGCGCGACCGTGCGACGTTTCCGTCAACGACGGCTAGGCGGCTGTCGCACGCGATGGAAATACACTTGGTATTCTGTCACTGTCCCGCTCTGTTTCTGTCCTAATATAGCGAACAAAGGGTTTAAAATTTCACTTTTGGTTTTTATGAATCTACTTTTATTCGTAAAGCAAGTTAGTTTTAGTAGCGTTTATATTATTGGAGTTACTTTAGGCTTAATTCCTTTCTATTTTAGGTAAACTTCTCAAACCCAGACTACTAAGTATAAAATTGAGAGGTAGTGTACAACTACTTACCTAACAAAATTAATTATATTCGATAAATAATTTACTATCGTAATGTTTAGTACCTACTGAGTTTTATTGACGCAAAATCATTAGGAAAACCCACATCACCTCGTTATTTTAATATGTGACATTAAAAAGCTGAAACAAAGACACATTTAATCATTAAAATCAAGTCTTAAAACAATTACTAAAAGCGATTTATTTAAAATATCTGTAAAGAATACAGTATATTTTTAATGATGTTTGTAAAGAAAAATTCAAAACCTCAATGTCAAATTATTATGATCGTTACAATAGTGCGTAAATAATAACAAATTTTAATAATAAAAATACGGTCGAGTGCGTCCACTACGCATTATTCTACGTATTCTTATTGTATGCGACCGTATTTGAGAGTCTGGAAGTGTGAACATGTCCTTATGTATTTATTATGAACTCGCTTTTCTAGCGGGTTCGCTCCCATGGCCTATCATACAGAACCCGTGCATTTTCTTTCGGGACAAAAATACGAGAAACGAAGCTCACCGTCGCTTTCATCACAAAACGATTTTTCTCGCGTTCCTTCCTCGTGCCTCTTAAAAAAAAAAACAACGGAGTGCCGGCAGAAGTGAAAAAGAGAGGGGGATGCTACTTCCTCTCCTACGCCGCGCCGGCGATCTACATCTAATCTCCCTCCGTCTTACAAATTTTCGATCAGGTCACGTGTCCTGACGCGAGATTAACATTTTTTACCCATCCCAAAAAGTGCACAACGCGGCTAAAGAAGTCAAAATAAATTATTGTTTGTGTTTTGGTCCTTATTTATATAGTGAACTAATAGCTTCTGCAATCGACTTCACCCGAAGTCGAAGATATCCTAAGATAACATACTCTCGGGGTAAAAATAACCTATGACCTATTCTATGACATAGCCTGCGCCAAGTTTAATCCGAAACCGTTCAGCCGTTAGACGTGAACTACTTTCGCATTTATAAAATGTACCAGTATAGTATGAATGTATTGTCATGTGCACTCGGGGTTATTGACTCGCATGATTTAACGCGTCCAGTGTGACTGGAGGCCTACCTCCAGTCACACTGGACTCGTTAAAACAAGCGAAAAAAACTGCATCTCCAACAGGTATTCAAATTACGCCAAGTTCGCCGCTTGCCTGGTCCAGCTTCGATTTTTTTTTCGTGCACCCACCTTAATTCGACCGTCTGTATCATTCTATCCGGGAACGTGAATTGTAAAAATAATACACAAGTAAGTAAAGTACCGTAGCTACCGGATGCGTGAGAAAATGAAAAAAAAATACAAGGACTGTTACAATCGCTTGATAAGTATTAATTTATTTTAGGACGGTTACAATCACTGCTTATTAATTTATAGGAACCTTAATTACTGTAATTTGGAACATTCCTTAATAAACAAACAAATCTTCAGTTGGAAACATTTTATTTAAAAAAATAATACAACCGACTGCCAAATAAAAAAAATACTACAAAGTATAAAATAACTTTAATTTCGGAAGTCGGTGTTTTTAGTTGTTTCTTCGTATTTTAACACCGACTTCCGAAATTAAAGTTATTTTATACTTTGTAGTGTTTTTTGTTTTTTGGAAGTCGGTCGTATTTTTTTGTAAAAATGTTTTTATGTAACACTTTTTAGTAATACACATACCTAACAACACCACTGGAAAGTCAGAGGAAAGCAAAACACGCAATTTCGTTTACTTGGATGATATATTTTCTATTTCATCCAGCTATTTTGATTTAAAAACCAAACTAATGAACCGATTTAGATAAAAAAATTATGGGACCCTCGGAACGTATATCCTTTCACATGAAAAAATATTTTTTCAAATCGGTCATGAACGAAGTTATGAGGTTAAAAAGACGCTGTTACTAAGGGCCCCATTCTACTTTTTTTAAAGCAACGTTCGTATTCGCATGTCAAGCGCGACCTGTCAAAAATGTATGGAAATTGAGGCTTTTTGAAAGTTTGCGACTGACATGCGAATAGCGGACGTTGTTTAAAACTTAGCAGAATTGGCCCCCTGTTAGTACGTTCATGTCGTACATGCTATATTCCGATGGGACGGCAACCCGACGCGACCGGAGAGAGATCTAGCGCAGGACCGAGGCACGGGGGTGTCACACCACCAACTAAGACTAAGAGGGACTGCACCTGTATTTGCGCAAATGCTTGTGCACTATAATATGTCCCGAGCCGATGGCTAGTCTTGATTGAGATTGGCCGCCATGTCCGAAATCGGTCAGGAGGACTATATATACATGCTGTAGAATGTAAAGCAAAGGAACCAACTACTTTGACTTTTCTTTTTTGTAAATGAAGCTTCAGATCAAAAAGTAATTTAATAATAATAACCATTGCATAATTAGGAAAACCGTACAAACCACACAATTCCATATTTATAAAAGCTGAAGTATAAGTTTGTTACATCGGTATTTACGATTTAAATACTGAATCGTAATAGTACTCAACTACAATTCTGTATAAGTACAGATATAAATTCAGTTTGAATCTTGAGACATAAGCCACCTTTAAAAATCATGTCCAAATGCCAAAAGGAAACAGCTCAAAATGGGATGTTGAAGTTTGTATGAAAAATTCCGAAATCCATACGAACGTAGTCGGGGGCAAAAGCACTAGCAAACCCCAAAAGCGCGTAAAGCTTATTCCAAACTTTCATACTTGAAGCTTTCTTAAATGCAGTGAACTTTAATGAGGTCGAATTTAATGTACCTTCGTAAAGAGCAAATCACAACAACAACTTGTTTGGTTGTTACGTGACCTCGCACAGACGCACCGAAAAATTGTTAATTTGGCTCTAATCATGGATGTGATTAGCGGTAAATTCTAGCAGGCTCTCTAAATGCTTCCTATTACGATGGTTTCTAGAAAAATAACAAAGAATTTTGAATCTTCACATGGAAATTCAATCGTAATGGAAAAATATTAGTTAAAGGAATCTCACATTTCACTCCAAAGTAATATTGTGTAAATTAAGTGTAATTCGTTCAGTTGTTAAATTTGTACGAATTAATTTTAACTGTTTAAAGTTAACGATTGTATTGTATTCAAATAATATAGAAGACTAAAGATGGATCTGCTGAAATAAATAAATAAAATTGAATCCTTGGAATGCTTCAGTAAATCTAAAAGTTTTCTTGTTGATACCTAGTTTCTAAGTAAGTACCCCAGATTTAAAAAAATCTTGATTGTTCTAGAAGGGGAAACCGAATAAACTTGTAAAGTGGATGTCCATGACCGCCTTACCTGTTTACTTCTATTTTACCCAGTACAAAGTCCACTGCATCTTTTCCGCGTGCCATGACTTGGCCATCACTCGTTGATCAAAAGTCTTTATTTTCTATCTCAGTATGTTTGATTATGAATTGATTGATATCAGTTTCCTCTTAGACTGTTCATTGTAGAGTTCGTTATGAGTACCTACTTATATGTTTGGTAGTGTTTACAAATAGAAAAGGATCGGAAGTTGAATGTTCGTATCGAGTGTGAATGGGTTTCGATTTTCTTTCATCAACAGATTTTAAACTTTTCAGCAAAATTAACAAAATGTGTGAGAACCTAGAGATTACTTAAATAAGTCCTCAATTACCTACATATTTTTTAAATTGTTTTAATTTATTGTTAAAATCAAAAAAAAAATACATAAAAACCTCATGAAGGTAAATCCTACCTGATACAAAGGCACGTGTAGTAAAAAGAAACAAAGGAAATGAAAAAAAAAACTGTTTACCTACACTAACTCGTTGAGTGCAAAAATGACCAAACTTCAGTAGGTACTTACTGATGTAAAACTAATGATATTTTGTTTCGTTAATAATTAACGAAACAAAATATCATTAACTTAACATCAACAAATAATTAAAAAACCACAATTGCCAAATACTTCCTTAAAAATATTGTTCTAGACGACACTAATGATCCTCTGACGTATTTAACAGTAAAACAATTAGATATGTTCAAGCCTATTTACGACAACAGCAAACAGCCACGGAGTGCGAAAAAATGGAACATGATACTACCATTTCCTATTGGAGTCCGAGAAGCGGCGCATAAAGATGACAACAGTAGAGACACAAAATTATACGCCTAGGGCCTACAGCTTTGCCAGGGTTGCGGAATTTGTTCGAAAGAGTCACCGCGGCCCTGGAACGCAAAGGGCGTTAGAAGGAACACGGATGGGTTTTAGTCAGTAAGAGTCTGACACGCCCTTCTGCTCCACCCAGAGCGGAAGAAGTCATTTGATGATTTCCCATCCATAAAAAAAAA
>NDFZ01005099.1:193602-219368 GCA_002192655.3 Mamestra configurata | reverse complement strand
AAAAAAAAAAAAAAAAAAAAAAAAAAAGGGCCTACAGCTTGCGATGTGAGGTGAATGTAGTACTAACGTCTACGAAAATGGCTCCCTTAGATAAACGCAACGCGAGAAAGCGCAAACGATTTTTCATTGAAACGATTCTTATCCGCATGGAGATTCTATGAAAACGTTTTCAACACTCTCTGTTGTGCTACATATCGAGTCCATAAATCACCCTTAGGTTGTAACTTGTAGTAAAAAGTACAACCCAATCGATCGAGGGCACCGGTGGCATAGCAATTAGTAATTCATGGGCCGGGAGCGGTGAACTATGCACTCCGTCGTCTTTTATCGAGTCGAAGGCATTGTGGCACTAATTTTAATATATCACTTCATTGTTCATTGGTGCATCTTCACTGTGCACAGGCTTGACCTAATTCATGTTATATTTCGGCCCTTAGCACTCCATTTCTTCCTATTCCTTACAGCTAGTCCAACTGCCACTGCCTTATCCATACACATAAAGCATTGGTCGCATTACTTTATGACGTATCATAGTGTACAGTATTTTGTCGGAACCTATAAGGAAGTGAAAACGTATTGCAAGACACTAACACGACTGTATACATGTACGCCACACCTGAACTAAACATACTTTAAGTGTGACTTGACGTGTCACATGTTGACGAAAAATCTTGTGCCTAATAAATTGATTTAATAAAATTTTATGTTTTATGGTCACCTTGTATTTTCAAAATTTTACACCGTCTAAGTTTTTGTCGACAATTTAGCGATGTTATAAGTACCCCAAAAAGGCCAAAAACCTGGCAAACAAATTACTTATGAATCGAGGTAGAATAAAAAGTGGTCCATGTCTTTAAAAATCGCAGATCCAATTATTAAGTTTACAGATCTATGTACAAATCACTCAAGTGGTAATTAAGTACCTATAGTTTCGAAATAAACCTATTACTCGCATTTTACTAAACACCATAATGGATTTCCAAACCACTTTAACTGCTGATTAACATCTCAAATTGGCCTGGACTGGATTAATGATCCAGTTATCCTAATTGATGTAAACTTGGTATAAGTTTACATCTGTTTATTTGAAAAGTAGGCCCTATTAGATAAGTGTGAAGGCCTATTCCACTCGTTTATATTTTAGCAAGCAAAAATTATTTGTAACCAATTAGCTCAGGCCTTAAGGTCGGAGAATCTCAAAGACTCTGTAGGTAGTATGTGTGAGCCTTGAACAAAAAAAGCTCGACGATCGTTTGTGACCCGTCAGTCAACATCATTACCGTCAGGAAAGTGGGAATAAGTCCTGTTGCTGTGTCTTTGCCCTTGGGTTTAAGAATCGGTTATTGCACCATTATAATGAAGTAAACTAAGTACAAGTTTTTTATTATTAGGTACTGTGTTTTTCGTGGATTTATTTAAAACAAAGCTATTATGCTCTCAATGCAGGGATAGCGCTAACACAAAACTCTATGGAGTTTTGTGTTAGATCCGCTAAAAGCAAAAAATAGAGACACAGACTATCGATGACTGACTCCGTTTTTGCGCTCTTGGTATAATTGGGACAAAATAAAACAAAGAAATCAAGGACAACAAACTTTTAATTAAATAATACCCCATTAACATTCATAATAGTTACTGGATTATTCGTTTTTTGTTTTTATAAAGACTTGCGAGACGTTGACGTCAGAAAAAAAATGAGACGCAGTTTGATAATTGTACGGGAATTTACCTCAACTCACCTAAAGATTTACGTAATGAGATAAAAAATAACAACATCAACAAAACAGAGGTCTGCGCCCCCAATGAAGGCGTAGATTTTCCATACAGTTCTTGTTTTTGTGATCTGAATATGGCAAGAAAAACCCATCTATTAATAGTAGTGCTATGTACGTCAGTACGGAGCTTTTTATGGAAAACTTTCGCAGATTATACATGGTACGTCGAGTAAAAAACATCGACAAATAATTTGCCTAAAGGTGTATCACTGAACATGAATAATTAATTATGCAACAAATATACTCGGTAAAGAACAGCTGATGTAAGACAATGCAATTATGTTACATGGTACAGACGCCAGCACATCAAGCTATCCGGAACTGTCAAATTTTCCCAATCAACCTTGAACCTAATGCTACAGCGATAATGTTGAAAATCTACTAAAAAAATCTACTGTTGTAGCTTGATGTGCGTCTGTACATGTTTTAGATGAAACTTGGCAATCGGGTAGGCCATTTTCTGGATTACACATGTTTCATATTTTATTATCCCGAGAGAATGGGATACGCTGGCAAAGCGTCCGGCAAGCATAGTATAAGCAAGTCGAGAATAAAGGAGAAGGGCAGTTTTTTTTTTTTGTGAGTGGCTTCTCGCAGTTCAACCTATAAGGTTGTCGACTGCTTAACCGGGTTTGCCTGTGGTGGCCTTAATATAATATTAAAGCCTCCAGCCAGGGCTTATAAAAACTTACAAACTAAGCGACTACACGCTTAGGGCACCTGTGGGGTACGGGCCTCGGCTTAGGGCGTCGCTGGGGGGAGGACAGCTAGGGACGGGCTGGATCGAACTGGAAACAGGTAGATCCTGTCCAGGCCGGACTTTAACTAAAGCTGGTCACGGTGTGTAGCTGTGATGGTCGTCTTTAACTTATAGTTGGTGATGTCCAAAAGTGGGTTACAGAGCAATACATGTACTTATGTTGATAAGTATAACAAGTAACACTTAACGGTACTCAAATTACACACCACGCCCTTGTACGGTACCCACGAAAATAATAACAATTTGTGTGTAGCATAATGACTGCAAATGATCACTTTATTTGAGGGCCAAGTCAAGCCGTGACACTGACTGCGTTCAAATATTCACCAAACGTTCGGCTAGTTTACTGCGTTGTTGATAAATTAGTTATAGTAGGCGCCAGATAAATGTGGAATAAAGTATATTGACCTTTCCCTAATAACTGTTCATAGGTACCTGAACAATTAAATATGAATCGTTTTTCATTATTAGACAATGTTAAGGATCACGAGAGATGATGATTCGGGACAGCTTTGTGTCATTAATTCCGTTTTTCAAATTAAAAATGTCAATAATTGTAGGTGGGTCAATGACCGTTATTCCACGATTATCTGGCGCCTACTATAGACATACATTGGGATTTCCTCGTCAGCTGGTTAGATGTCCTTGACCTTGCAAGGTCTAAATGGACCTAAGGAGTGTTTTCGCAAGAGAAACTTGAAGGCCAACCCGGTCGATTCTGTAAACATGTCGAAGTGAAGGCTTGGGTGAAGTGATCACGAGGTGAGCTGTCACTCCATATAATCAAGATGGAGTGACAGTGACAATCATATACTCAATACATACGTCTTGAGTACATTCGGTGCCGTGGTGCAAACATATCCCTTCGCTCCGCACCCTAGGATTCTGCGCCCCGGTATTACGCACCCCTGCACCCCAGGGTTGAGTTAAAAAAAAAAACTAATTATCACTACATTCAAATCCTGAAATATACTCCTAAGAAACCACAAACAATAATAACCGTGAATAATAAATTATGCCTCACGAAAGTAAAAATTTAAATGGTATTTGACCAACACTTGAATGTTCGGGTAACCTACAGAATATCTTGAGCCAATTACTTTATATTAAACCTAAATAGTGGTAAGGTATTAAATCAACTTTATTATAGCCGCATCTCGAGCCTGTGAACTATATAAAAAACCGGCCTAGTGTGAGTCGCACTCCCACACCAAGGGTTCCGTACCATAAACCGTTAAAAACACATCTCCTGAATGGCTCCACCCTTAATTTTCAATGTAATTTTCTTTACAGTTTAATTTTATTTATTTTCATATTTTTTTTAGTTATGTTTACTGTTTGCTGTTAAAGCAGCAATAGAATTACACACTCCGTGAACATTTTAACTGACTACCTGTTATGGTTCATGAGATATAGCCCAATGACAAAAAGATCGACAGCGTAAGCGTAGCAATGGGGATCCGTTGGTTACTCTTAGGGTACGGAATCCTGAGAACAAAGGCAACACAATAATGAATCTTGAAACGCAGTAATACCGGTTAAGTGATGCAAAAAGTACTAAACTGTTACCTACAACTTTTAAATATTTTTATAGCTTTAGTTAATGTCAAGGACACTAAAATAAAAGGAATAGGAGCAGTTCGTGACGTCTCTTGTACCAGGAAATGTAAACAGCCCTTCTCGAGACTAGCAGTAGGTACCTATATTAGACAGAAAAGTTAGAAGAGAACAGATAGTCACAACGTTGTCAAGAGGTAGTTCTCTTATCATTTGAGGTTCAAATTGTGGGGTAGGAGGTCAGAAAACAAAACACGACTGTATTTTTCCTAAAAAGTACATTTTAGTTTATGACGTGTAAAATATTGTGACACTACACCATGGTTTTAAGCTAAGTATTATGTCATTTTTGGTGTCAACAATTGTTGATGAGCCTAATGAATGTCGCAATTTCAGTATGTAGGGTTTATGTAATTAAAGGTCCATCAAACTAGGCACTATACAGTGTGAAGAAAATAATGAATGACTAGGTACACGCGGTACCGATCTTTGTAAAACTTAGCTTTATAATAATGGTATTCAGTACACGAGTCATGGTTACAGTAATTCCATGTCGCTGACGTCCACACAGGTAATATATTATTACATTGTTTACATTGATGTTAGATAATTGTACATTATGTAATTCTTGTGTGTAAATACATAATCTCAACATAATAACGAAGTTAATGACATAAAAACTGTTTAGGCAAGCGCGGAAGTTGCTGAAAACAATTGACAATACGAAAAATATACAGAATGACTTACATTTATGATAATTTATTAATTGGCAATTTATTGGGGGTAGCGTTGCCAGGCGTCCGGATAAAGCCGGACAGTCAGGCTTTTTGGTTGTGTGTCCGGCCCAATTAGACTGTGTCCGGCCAGTCCGGCTTTTGTTAGGCTTTTTGAATTTGAGTTTTTTTTTTTAATTTTTCATGTTTTGATTTCCGCTCCGCCTATCGTGGGATATCGCTAGCTAATTTCTATAATTACAGTAGCGTTAGTACGTCTTCTATTGCAATGATAGAAATGAATATTGTATGATCAATAATAATAATAAAATAAATAATATAGAATTTAAAGTAAATTTTATGATTAATGATGAAAAGGCCACGTTAATCTTAAAAAAAAAATTGTAGTATTAGTCTAAGATTAAAAAATTAAGGGTGTCCGGCCTTTTTATCCAAATGTCCGGCTAAAGTGGCTGGTCTGTCCGGCTTTTCGTTTTGAAGCCTGGCAACCCTAATTGGGGGGTCAAAGCTCACGAATGAGACCAACTCTCACTGATCAAGAAATAATGTAGGTACCTACCTATTGTTTTGTGCATAAATATTTTGTCGAGTGATGTGAACATAAAAAAAATATCGTCGCTTAGCTAGCAACACCGCTCAAGTCATTTTGACCAACTTTACAGTACAGACGCCAGCCAGCACATGAAGCTATACAACAATCTGTCAAATTTCTGATTTTCAACTTTATTGCTAAAGCATTAGGTTCAAGGTTGATTAGGAAAATTTGACAGTTTCAGGTAGTTTGATGATAAATGATATTTATTTTGTAAGTAGGTTTAACATGACACTTTTACACGTCAATCTTTTTGGGCAATTTTAAACTAGATGAGGCCGGTGTTTCCTAGCTGACTACCCTGAGAAGAAACACCGAAACAAACTCAGAGGTCAAAGTCTCTTTTAAAGTCCATACAATCGTACTGGTCAAATCATATGAGAACCATGTAGGTTTAATGTCTGTGTTATTTTGAGGAAAGTACCACACAGATTTGAGTGGACCTGTCCAGACAGTGCAAACATTTGTCAGTTATCGTGTAGCTCAAACTTAAAACTTTAAGGAACTCAACATGATGTGCTGGCATCTGTACGTAGAGCTAAAAAATAAAAAAATATTGACTTTGACATTGAAACCATTGTTAGTACATTGGTTTCAACAATGCGCTTTGATAACCATTTTAATATGGCCTAGGTTGAGTTAATAGGGAATACGCATGCATTTTTTTTATTTGCAAAATAAAATACTTATAAACAATTATGAAAGAATTTTTCAAATACCTTCATCAGCAATGAAGTTATTAATCTTCAAAGTTGACAATTAGAAAGAGAAGTCCGATGCCAACTTTGACGTCAAATACTATATCGCCTATACAGCTGCCATACAAAACAGCGTTTTCGCGAGAAGGACAGATATATTTGTTTAAAATAGTTTTATCTCGTTTGTTTTTCGGTTAATTTCGATTCTATTTTCGATTATATTTTTGTATATTTCTAGATAAACTGTGTAGATTATATTTTTTTTTCTCATGCATGTTCCCTTTTGCCTTAAGTGTAATACTCCCAGTTCGACACGCGACAAAGAGTCCAATCTAATGGTATTAAAAAGTAATAACCGCTTATTTTCGCCTTGAACATGCTGTTTGCTAAAGCGATGTAAAGCAACTGAAAAAAAAAAATTAATCTCATCTCAACAGCAAAGTCACTCCGAATTGTATATAATAGCTACTGGCTACAGTGATTTGTTGAACAAAATCAGTTCCTCGTACAATATTCAATAGTCAACATTATCGCTGCAACCACTTACATAACATCAATACGCCTCCAACTAACCAGAAACAAAAATTTCCTTATTGATTCTAGACCACCTGTTAGATTTCCGCCTCAATATTAGCCTAAATCAGTAAATATAAATAATAATACTTCACTAGTTAAAAGTAACAGGCGTTCAAAGTCCAGTTTCGTCTGTTTTTATTCGATATGCAGGTGTTTTACCTTGGTCGATCAAAGTCCAAAGCCATATCGACGTTCAACCTTTGAGCTCGAAACTGTTTTGATATTACTATCTCGAGCGGTCCAGTGTAACAACCGAAAGTAAATAATATGTTAGGTCAACTGTCGGTATTTTTGTGATAGGCATTCTGATTCATATTATGTATAACAATGACTCTGTATTTTCTCAACAGGTTCATAGGGCATCGGGTTCAACCGTTCGACTTTGATTACTACAGACATCCAACGATAACCAACCCTGACTGGCTTGTTCGAAAATCGTCGTGACAACGATATAGAGAAAAATCACGTATCCATGTACTCATCATTTTAGCCCAAAGACGTCCTCTACGTGAAGACTCCATGGAATGACCAAGGCAAACGCACCTCTATTAGCAGTCGCCATCCGCGTCGTTGTTAAAGCCACACCCTCCCTTTACCTATTATGTAAGAATATTAATGAAATATTTATGATCACCATGTTTTGGTAACAGGTTATCAATGCCACGTATTTCTTACTTCATATCATTATCGCACAAGTGAAAATATAAACAAGACCTCCGCTCTTGCAGGAGTTGTGTAAGTGATGAGTAATGAGGCTCTAGGGAGGCAGAAGTGCACCGTGTGGCAGTGTGCCAAAACCACACGGCCACTCTATACCACACGTGGGTACTAACGAATATATCTATTTAGTACGTTCTTACCTTATTACATCATCACACTAGTGCTAAACATAGGCCTCCCCAAATATGACCTCAATGAAGACTAACCAGGGAATTGTCGATCTTCACTAGGCCGTCTTCGTCGGCTAAGCTTGGGCGTATATATTTAGTCTACTCTCGTTCATGTTTCCCTAATACCTGTTCCTTATTTTTCTTTTCTTTTCGTTTTATGTTAAATCCAATCTCCTTTTTCATTTTTCATTGTTTTCAATTCGTTCTTTGCGAGCTGTAACTCTTTCCATTCCTGTGTACAAGTATTAATAATATTCCTTATAAAGATAGATCCACAAAAAATACAGTAAAAATCTTACTTTTAATTGCACAAGCCGTCCAGACATCTAGATTCTAGACTTACAAAGATATCTGCAATATGTAACAACGGTAACAGTAGCCATCTTCGCGGTTCATAGCGTTGCATGCAAATGCAAAAAGCGACCATGTTATGTCATGTCCAGTATATATCGTTGCTTGACGAGACATGGCGCAGTCACTAAGTACACTCAGCAAAACGGATGAGTAGGTCCTTAATCAGGCAGGTGAACGTGGTGAATAGTCCATACAAACAAGGTAGAGTAGAAGTTCACTTCTTGCTAACTCCACCTAAGTTTACATGGTAAGATGTTGACAGAATAGACCGGTTGGTGCACTTAGTAGCCCAGTAATTAATTTTGTAGCACCTGCAAGTACAATGAAAATGCGTGATGTGAAGTTGAAAAAGTTTTTCCTTCTGCGTTGCGTCGTCATTATCGTTTCAGGCAATACACAGCAGGAAAAAAATCTTGCCCCAAGGATCGCCACAACGTCAGCTCCAATACACCTAACCAAACGCTTTAGTTGTCAGTACATTCGCAAAGCTGTTACATACACGTCATATAGCCACAACACTTCCGCCTGCAGCCACTGATGTTCGCTAACGGCACTACTCACACCACACACCACTGAGGTACCTACCCGAGGTACCTCCGTCCATATAGCCTGCACTTTCTCTCTTCATCGGTCGCGCAACAACCGAGGTTGCGACAGTCAAATATTTTTCGACCTCCGCGACAACTGCGCAGTGGTCCATCTCAAGTATTTCCTCTTTGATTGAGACTTTATTTGAACTTTAAAGGTCATTCATGGTCTAATCGTCTGCTGCTGGTCATCTTAACCTTCATCTGTAGAAGTTGTTAAAGTTGCTATACGAAAGCAAATTGAATATTTGCGAGTTTTGGGACTGAACTGTTTGATTGAATCGCTACGACATAAACTACAGATTTGTTTAAATGAAATTAGGACAGATGGCATGGTATATTTTGCTTATCTTTCCCGGGCTATGAATCTGCAACACACTTAGACATTTGACGTTCAACTTCATGGAGGTTAGCACAGACGGACATGCCTAAACTCTCAAACGTACAACAAAAAAAATCTTTGGTACAAATGTTTTTTAAATAAAAAAGTTTTACTTTATTTCTGTGGTGGGTACCTATCTAGTGAATCTTCATGGTCTAGTGAACTGAGCCCAATCTTGACATCTGGGAATTATGTATGGTGACTTCTTTCACACCAATTGTGCACAAAACAATAATTTTAATGAGTCAATAAAGATACTATAAGAGATACCGTGTGTCGTGTTGTAGCGACCTTCAAAATAACCATATGCAAATTGCCGAATCTCCGTAATGTTTGTTGAAGAATTTCTGCACACTGCGCATATAACCATTTTAGCTAACAATTTATGAATGTCAGAGTCGCTACTTAATGTCCATTGATATTCACAAAGAGTACCATTTTATAAAGTATCCACGCAGCACACAAAGAATATAATAAAGACACTGTAAAATAATAAGCATATCATGCATTTATAGTTAGTTTCATTGAAATAAGTCTGATGAAAAATGACATTCAGTATCATTAGTACACTCGCGGCCAAAATAAATATTACATCATAATTTTCACAATAAGCCAACTGTAACACCAAATTACATAAGCACATTGTTTGTCTATCTCGTTCAAAGCGGTTTCTCTGTTTTCTTTTTAATTATTACGCGTTCGAGGAAATTACACGCAAATAGTAATATTTAATATGGTACACACGACATACTATTTATTGAGTGTCAGGAACTATTCACGTGATGCGTGAGAACTATTTACTTGATCTGTTTAACTAGTTTCGAGTAGGCTAACGGACTGGTACTTTGACAGTCAATATTGTGGCAAAATCTGGAAAAATCTTCCTCTTTAAAAAACGGCCTCTTTAATTTTGCACCACAGAATAACCTATTAAAATTAGATTTACTTTTATCTCATTCATTTCCTTAATGATATTTATAAATTTTTATATTTACTTATACATATATTTCTTTGTGTTAACATTCTATAATGTGTGTGAAAATTGACATTAAAATACTGTTTTATTAGTACAATAATAATTAATAACATAATAGGGATGATGCCTGGGTTAAAAAAATATGATTATACTTAGTTCGTCAGATTATCGAAAAATATTGGACAGGTATTTTTTATTTTATCAAATCAATAAAAGAATTCGAAGATAAAACGCATGAAAGATCTTAGAGTGGGGGCTTGTAACGTCACTTTCCTGTAAAAAAATGTACTGGTAAGTGACGTCACACGAGTTTTCAAGGCTCTCTCCTCATTTTTTGTTTACGTGAAAAAAGAAAAAATACCTACGTGTCCAATATTTTTTGGAAATCTATCTGACGGACTAATTACATTTCTTTTTAGTCAAATACCCAATTAAATATGTTATTGGTTTTTCCAATGTGCTCCTTGGCTACCAGCTCTCTGCCAGATCGGACCCCCCGCGTCGCTAAAAGCAAATAAAACAAAGCGAACAAGTTAACATCATTTATAACCGCAGCTCACTTTACCTATACAATGAGACGTTATATTGAACTCAGTACCTCAGTACCTCACTTCTTTCTTAAACTGGACCGGTAAAGCAAGTTGCTTGACGTCAGACGGTCCCTAAGATTATACGCATTGGTTTTTATCCATGATATAAAAACGGCTCTAAAAGTCTAAATATAGATTGTTTTGAATTAAATTTAGCCGATAAAAACAACAACATTGTATTTATAGACACTGACAAAAACTCGTTCACCTAATAATTGATCTGTTCAATAGTAAACAACGAGAGAAGAGGTTTTAGAAGAATATTAATCAACTTAAATCTAAGTTACTTAATCCTAAAGGACTGTACAAAGCGTTTGCTTCGTATCACCATAATGATGACCTTTGTTGAACCATTGTTAATCGAATAAAAACTCTTTTGATACCAATTTCCAAGAAATTTCTGGACGACGATACCATCAACACATTCGCACACGTCATTATGTCAAGTAACAATGACTGAGGAAATTCCCAAGTATCTGAAAATTAACCACATCAAAAACACCGCTTTTTATCGCTGATAAAATCAATTGGTGATAATGATCAATGGGGACTACAAGTCTTTTTATCTCAGTAAGTATGTAGCTGTGAGATTTTTGGCTCCAACATGAATTTTCCTGTGTTCCATCATACAAAAGGAACAAAGATTTTATTAACTTGTTTTTAATCCTATTCCTAATTTAAAAATCAATTGACAGTACTGTAACGGCACTTTTGATTGAGTTTGTCCTTCTGTAGGTCATAGTGTCATTCAAACATTTGGCACGGACTCTGTAGTGATCGAATATATTCTATGTTTTTGTGGTTAAAGTTCCGCCTAAAGTGTTATTTTGTTCCAAATCACTGAATAGACCTCAATCGTGCCTCGTGTCAAGTTTTAGGCAAATATTTTATTCATACATTATGAATTCATGATTAATGTGTAGGTATACTTTTTCAACAGAAGTGTACCTACTAGAGAACATGACATGTCTGTGATGCACAGTAAAAAAAGTAGGTTACATTAATTAATTGAGCGTGACCTTGACCGCTAAATCAGTTTGATATGTCAATGAAGGCTTCGGAGATTGCTTGTTTTTTTGTCAAACTTGGTCAGGGCGATGAAGTAAACTCCTATGCAAGATACATCCAGAATTCCAGATGCTATTTGCACGCCATCACATTTTAGTAAAAAGTTTTCACATTTTCCGAGACTTCTTATCGCCTCTTCTTTTCAGTAAGAAAGAAAATAAAGGAGAAAGAAAGAAAAACCAACGAGAGTAGTTAATCTATCTGACTTTATTTTTGGTTTTAAACCATGAGGAATTGGTGACCTTCTAAACACTGCCAAACAATCAACTGCAACGGACGGTAACCATTTTTCACTTTTGCCAAATTCGATCATACTTCACGGTAATTAAAACCCCGATCACATAGACTCATTCGTCCTCATATGCAGGTGCTGGGTGCGCCCGAGGCCCGCAGTGTTCGGTGGCGCAACTTCGGATGCGCACTGATCAGAGGTCGCGCCCCTCCAAATGACACCGACACAATGCAGTCCTGCTGACCGGGGATTGTTTGTAAATAAACGTTCCTTAACTCGGTGACATTGGTCGTTCAAACTTGTGAGTTGACCCGATCACTACTGTGGGTAATTGGTAATTTGTTCTTTTATATGTTAAAATTATTTTGTTGTTTTCGTTCATGGATAATTTTAGCCAATATGGTGAGTGATCTCCCAAATGAAGGACTTTTCATGGCCACCAACATTTGGACAGCGCATGCTATTTATTCATCATGTGCTTTGTGCCTTGTGGTTGTGCCTAACCTTTTTTAACTATGTTGGGGTGAACTATCAGTCAAACCGCAGTTCCTTTTTCTTCAGATAAATCTCGCAATCCCTGAATCAAATCATCAATAAACTAACCCACAGCGAAGCTGATGCATAATTTCATTTTACACGAATCATTACCGTATTTCACACAATTGTATAAGTTCGTCATTCTGTCTAGTCAAACAATATGTATACATACAATATCTACAGTAAAGTAACACGTGTATGTAAGAACCGTAGTTTTATTTGTCAAACAAAAACTTATTCAAATTAGGTGAGGCGAAACAGGTGGCCATTTATAAAGGCACTTCGATAAGGAAAAATAAAAAAATACTATGACAATATGACAAAAACATTTTAGTATCATTCACAAGGTGACTTTCAATTTATTAGTCATTTTTCTGGGATGAAAAGTGATCATTATGAACTATTACGGGGAGAACTCTGAAAACAACATAATTTTGTCGAAGTATGCGGACACAAATGTAAGAAACAGCAGGTTTTTTACTTAATTCACATTTGTTCCGTATGTAAAGTTTTATTTTTATGAGTACCTAGCCTACTTTTATCCCCTGAAATATTGTATTCTGGAAACAGCTTTGTGACGCTATAGAAGGAGGCAAGTACTCTTTTATGTACAGGTTGAACACTAAACATCATCGTCAAGGAGATTGCCCTTCTTCTTTCTTGGTAAAAAAAACAATGTTTCAAAAGAATGAATAAAATATATTTTTATTTTGATCTTACGGTATGGTTTCTTCTTTATCCAAGAGATGACAAGTACGTAGGTATACTTACCTAGGTAGGTACTCCTAGAGCATTAAAAATCGATTTCGATAAGATACCGGTTTTATTTATTTACCTTAATCAAAATTGACACCTTTCCATTTGTAGAAATTTGAGCATTGCGATGCTTGGCAACACAACGATTATTGTTTTTACATGAATGATGGCGTGTCAACGAATACTTTTAATAAATACCTGTCATTTACGTCGTAAGTCTAGTAGATAACGTCGAAGTCATTAATTAGACAGTGTTATGACTACTTTTGTCATAATAATACGTTTTAATGGGCTCCTTGCTAAATAATGGCTCTACCGATACGAATCGCGGAAGTTGCGAATTTTGCATAAGTGAAGCTGCTTGGTTTTGTCAAGGAATCTTACCTTTTGCTCCTCCGAGGACACCCATCCTTCTTTTGGTACAGCTTTGGCAGTATGTAACTTAAAGATGAGAATACAAGCAGGATGAAATCATGGAGCAGCATCTACAAAATAATATGAAACTCAACCCAATATGCTACAATATTTTGTTTCTGCTTCAAAACGCTCCACAACTAAAATCTCAAATGACTGCACACCAATTGAGTCTCCGCCCACTCCTATAGAAAAACTGTAGCTTCATTCCAGAACATTCGTGATTCAATTCATTATTGACAGTTAACGTCGCCCGCATCATGCGATGCACACAAAAGAAGCATCCACATCCCTATTAGGAGCGGCTGTAATCTCCACTTCCCACGGGCACAATGCCACGCTCATTTCATGGCCTAGTTTCTGTTGGGCCAACGTTGGTCGAGCTCGAAGGCCACCAGAACTTTCGATCCGGTCGGATCGTATCACATCGCTTGGATGTGATCATGCCACTAGCGTTAGATTGGAAAATTGGAGGAAGCACGAACGTGCGTGGTATAGGGATTTTCAGGTTACATTAAGATGATAAGTTGGAATAGAATTACCCTTGCCTACCAGACACCTATATTGTCTCCTGCAGACAAAAATGAAAAATACTACCTAGAAAGAATAAAGGTAGTGTGTACTCTATGTGAGAACTGGACAAATTCATGAAAATTATAAAACAGCTAATGTAGGAAAAGTAAGAAAGGAAGAGTTTGGGAAGTAAACTCTTAATGAAGCAGATGGTAAAAAAAGACTACAGACCGCAGAAATAATCAGATGTAGTAAATGATAATAATGGCTGATATCGTTATAATCACCCTAGAATCAGTTTCATCACAGATAATGAGATCAGGTTCAAGTTGTCCTTAATTAGTACTTAGACACTGACCTATCACGTGGAAATTAACTATTCCATCCTTGACTGTTATTACAATTTAAGTTTCATTCATTCTTGCTGCATAAAAAAGGTTTTCTTGCGCAGTGTTTCCTTCCTTGATCGTACTATTGTCGTTATAAATTCAGCCAGAAGTCTTTTGAAATTTATTCATTCAGCGGTTCAGCCGTTTCATGGAACCTTTACTACGTTCGTTAGACCGATTACAGATAAAAATTTGGAGAAACTTAACTATACTTTGGCTAGTAAACTAGGTGCTCATAGTTTTATTAACATAGACGACCCTAATAAGTTCTATGCCGAGTTTTTTTCTATATTAAACACGCAATTTAATGACACTTTTCCTTTAAGGTCTAAAAGTATTTACACTAAGTTCTTATTTAGCGATTGGGCAACTCCAGGCATTCGTATAAGCAGGGAAAAGCTATATGAACTGTATGGCTTAAAGCAGCATATGAATAATATAAGTTTTCATAAGTATGTTGCAAAATATTCAAAAACATATAAAAGTGTATGCAAAACAGCAAAAGCTCTGCATATTAGCAATAAAATAAAATCAGCAGACGACAAAATAAAAACTACTTGGAAAATAATAAATAACGAAACAGGTAGGAAGAAACAGCGTGAAACTAAATTTAATTTAAATACTGTACATGGCCAAATAAACTCGGACGCAGAGGTAGCTCAGGAATTTGATAACTTCTTTGCCAATATTCCTCTTAAAACTACAGAAGCTCTCAACTCGTCATCCACGCTCGCTGCTGACTTACTTAGAAAGAATGTAAAGGTATGCCCATCGGAGTTTAAGTTTCAACATACAAACCCCCAGGCCATTATAAAAGCTTTTAAAGATCTTAAAATTAAATCAACAGAAGATCTTTGGGGAATATCTGTAAAAGTTTGTAGATCTATCATTGAAACTATTGCCCCCTACTTAGCTGTCATATTTAACACTAGTGTAGACAAGGGAGTATTTCCGGATCTCATGAAACACAGTAAAGTCGTTCCATTGTTCAAATCGGGTGATTCTCAAGAACCCAACAATTATCGGCCGGTGTCAATTCTGCCAGTTCTCAGTAAAGTGTTTGAAAAGTTAATGCTTAGTCAGATGTTACGTCACTTTAATAAAAATTCCATCTTTCATGAACACCAGTACGGTTTCACCAAAGGGCGTTGTACAACTGACGCCGGTGTCACCCTAATAAAGAACATTTTTAACGCCTGGGAAGAGTCGCAAGATGCCATTGGAATATTCTGCGACCTCTCGAAAGCGTTCGACTGCGTTAACCATGAGACGCTTTTGTTGAAACTTGAGCACTATGGGATTAGGAATAGAGCCCTTGGTTTACTTAGTTCATACTTGATGGGCAGACAGGTTAAAGTTCAGATAAACGGTGTAAACTCAATAGGGTCGGAAACGACAATGGGCGTTCCTCAGGGTTCAATATTGGGTCCATTCCTTTTTTTAGTTTACATAAATGATTTGCCCCAATTACTTAAAAATCAACCAAAGATGGTGTTATTTGCGGATGACACATCATTAATATTTAAAATAGACCGACGTTCACAAAATCTTGACGACGTCAATAGCTCTATTCATCAGGTCCAAAATTGGTTTACGGCAAACAACTTGGTTTTAAATAAAAAAAAAACTAAATGTATTAGATTTTCTTTACCAAATGTTAAAAGTAGCGAATGTGACATCATATTGAATGGAGAAAAACTGGAGTTCATTAATCAGACGGTTTTCCTAGGTATCACATTGGACGAGAAATTACAATGGGGGCCTCATATAACATCTCTTGCGGGTCGTCTAAGCTCAGCCGCGTATGCTGTTAGAAAGATAAGACAGTTAACAGACGTAGAAACCGCACGTTTGGTCTACTTTAGTTACTTTCACAGCATTATGTCGTACGGTATTTTGCTGTGGGGTCGGGCTGCTGACATTGAATCCATATTTATTTTACAAAAGAGAGCTGTCAGAGCCGTTTATAATCTGCGTCGCCGTGATTCTCTTAGGGAACTTTTTAAAAAGATTAATATTATGACAGTCCCTTGCCAATTCATTTATGAAAATATTATGTATGTGCGGAAAAATCGACATCTTTTTAGTAAAATTAGTGATAGACATAATTTTAATACTAGAAATAAAGACAAATTAGATCAACCATTTTTTAGATTAGCTAAAGTCCACACTTCTTTCATGGGGTATTGTGTTAAATGTTACAACAAAATACCTTCTGACATATTAGAACTAAATGAAAGAAAATTTAAAACTCATGTTAAAAGTACACTTTGTGAACAAGCATATTACAAATTAGAAGATTACATTCAGGATAAGAATGCTTGGAAACATGCTGGTCCTGCTCCATAGGACAATCAAGGGTGAAGGTCAAACTGGTTGATTAATGTATTAACTTTATAGATATACTGTTTCTTTTTTTGTGTTTTTATTTTTCTGTTGACTCACACACTGTTGTTTAATTAATGGTTCCAATGTTTGTAAATATGTGAGTACAATTTACCTAAATTTCTTTAGGAAATTAATAAGTTTACCTCTGCTGGTGATACTTTGTTCTTTAAGTAGCATACTCTGGGTGCATCGTCCTCACATAATATTAAATTAATTGTTGTATACCAAATTTTGTAAAATCATTATTTAAAAAGAGTAACTATGGAGTTTCTTGTCCGTTCTTCTCCATAAGAATCTACTTTTCCGAATGGACAGTAGAGTCACTTTATTAATGTTACATTATTATTTTACTGAACTGTAAACGATGACGTTCAAAAGTGCCGTTTAATGGCCTAATTGAAATAAACGTTTTGACTTTGACTTTGACTTTGTTCTTTATTATGCTTTTATTTGGTTTTTCTAGTTCGTAACATAAACACTAACTTTTTAAAGCAATGCAATGCTTGTGATAGGGTGTTCACTATTCAGCACTCACCATGTATCATTATGACTGTAAAGAAGATTTAGCATTGGAGAGAATATTTAGATATTCGATGGTGTCGCAACTTCATGACATACCTAATGGATAAATTAATAAATCAGTCCTAATAATTCTACCTTCTAGTCCGAAATCAAGAAGTATTTTATTCGTACGAAGAGAAAGAACTAAGTGCATTGTTGTTGCAGATAAGATTCGATAAAGATCCTAACACACTATGTGTCTGGAACGCCCTCAGTTAGTCAGACTCGGACCATATAGATGACACTGAACAAGACACTAACGAAGTACAGCTACGTAACGACTATGAAATAATACAATTTAGCATGGGAATGAAAGCGTAAGAAGCAAGGGTGTTACGGACCAGTCGGGACCAGTCCTTGTCATTGAGAGGAGGCCTATATCCCAGCATTGGAAAGAAGCAGGTGATTACTGCTATACATGTTGCATGATACATAATGAGATAAAATAAACTGAAATGATCAGTATATTTTATCTCATTTAGTTAACACGATAACATGAGATCGAGTGGGTTAACTACAATGATTAGTACTAATGTGTAGTATGTTATCTAAGTGCTTTATCAACTCAGTCGTAGTTGCAAAAAAAAATACTAAATCCACAAAGCTATCAAAAGGATTGTGGTGATTAAGTATATTTCATTCTAATTTTCTTAAGATTGGCTACTTTCCTGTATTTGCAACACCAAGAGGATAATAAGGTTATTGGATGATTCTCAGAAACCAGACGATGAGAATAATGATTGTGATTAGGAAGTTTCAGACATTGCTGATGCCAAGGCTGACTCGTCACTGTCGACCTAACTTTCGAATAGTACCTAATTTTTTCTTAGGGTTCCAAACGTCCATAAAAAACGGAACCCTAATAGGATCACTCGTGTATTTGGCTGGCTAACTGTCTTTCTTGTTTATTCGTCTGCCACAGACTTTGAATCTACCGGATCGATTCAATTGAAATTTGGTACACACATGAATTTTTATAACCCAATCACGGATGCATTACATAAATACATTTTGAGTCAGGGGTCACTTTTGTGGGACAAATTAGAAAAAAAAAACAAACTGTAGGTACCGTGTGACATAATTATCAAATGAAAGGTCTTATTATTGTGGGAGCTCGAAATGTTTTTTTTTAGTCATTTTAAAATAATTGAAGTTATTCAAGAAATTTGATGAAAATGACCTTAAAAAAAAAACAATGACCGAAACTACTGGGCATATTTTTTTTTTAAATATGCCTACCTATGATAGACCCTTGCCTGTTGATTACAGGAAAACTTATAAGAAGTCTATGGTTTATAGTTTTGAATGAGATTCGTTCGGAACCCTTTGCACTCGAGTCCGACTCGCACTTGGTCGGTTTTTATTAGTGACCCCTGACAACGTGGCCCAACATTTGTAATCAACGAAAGTGGCTCTACTGTAATATTTTTGGTGTGTCATCGTCCTGGCTGGACAATCGTACGATGTGGCGCGATGTTACATCACAGTTCTTTCCTGTTAAAAAATACTATTGTGCATTCAATGAGCGTCGCCGCGTCACTCAATTACTGCCAATTGCGGCTTTGAACTTGCAGAATTTTACATTCTGATTTTTTGGTTAAACGTATCTACTATCCGCTTCCTTACGAGTAGCATTAGAAGTAAAGATCTCGCCAAAAACTACCTCAGAACGAGGATTTTTCAAAAGTCAAAGTAGAGTTTTGAAAAGTTCACATTCACAATTCAGAAACTGCAATAGTTGTGTTGTGTGACGTGAAAATGATAAAGAACATTTTAAAATACTTATCTGTGTAACGTTGAATATTCAATGAGGTAACCGTCGTGTCCATAATGTGAAAATAAATATTGTAAAAATAAATTAAACAGTCAAACACAATGGGAACGTCACCAGTGTTTATTTGCATGACTTTTTCAAATAAGCGTGAATATTTCAGCATGTGTTACCTCGTGAAGACTTGAATGAAATAATCCTCCCAATAATAAACATGACGAAATCTTCACAGGAGTTCACATGACGTTGTTGTGAACATACGACTTAACAGAACTTATAAGGGTGCTTTCATAACATGCACGGATTGAAAATACAATGACAACATAAAAACGCAGGACACAGTTACCTACCGTAATTAATTAAATTACAATTATTAAAATTTTCTAAGAAGAAACACGATCGTTTTGCTTGACTGCATGATGATAACTATTTATGTTACATAACTATGAGCGGATAATCAGCACCTATGAAGTAGGTAGATACCTAATAAGTTATCAGTATGGCAACCAATGGTACCTGTTTTATATTTTTAATACATATATACCTACGTATATACAGGCTCCTGGCTAAAGAATATCAGCCGCACGGGTCGAACAAGGTTAAGCAACGCTTGCCAAGGTTGGTCTGTGGATGGGTGACCATCTTAACATACAGAGTTTCCTCCGTGCCTCGGAAAGCACGTTAAGCCGTTGGTCCCGGCTGTCATTTGTAGATCTTTGGCAGTCGTTACGGAGTGTCAGAAGCCAGTAAATCTGACTCCAGTCTAGCCAAGAACCACCGTGTTACCCAGATAATGGGTTGTGGAGGTCTGGTAGGCAGCCGCTCCGCGTAAAATACTGGTATTCAGCTGAATCCGGTTTGACTGGAAGCCGACCCCAATATAGTTGGGAAAGGCTAGGATGATGATATACAGGCTATTGGACAAGTGATATTCTTTCAGCAAGAACGATTATTTATCGATATTTTTGTCTGTGAGTTTCAATAGCGCATTTCAATCTCATACGTCACTGTTCGAAAATCGTAACGTCCGAATGTCACTTTGGTTAGACCCTTTAGTCTTCCTTTTCACGTGATGAGTACCTGACTACGATCACGCACAATTTATTGTCCACCAGTATAATGAACTAGGATTTGTTACTACAGTGTTAATGAGTTCCCACAAAATGTTTGTTGACGCGACTTTTTGCTCGTCTGCGTACAATGAACCACACTTTGATTTCATTCACGGAAAGTTTTCATCATAGATGACGTGTTTATCGCGATAAATAGTCATAATTGAGCGATAATTTGTTATGGCAACCAGGGCTTCCCATCAGCTTACTCCATTAGAACGCATTTAAATACGAATTACTGCAATACTTACAGTGTCATTTGTACTCGTAGTTCCTTGGAAACTTCCTTGTGTGTTGAACTGTTGACGGACCACTTACTATTTTCTATGGAAAGTTTTGACAAGGTGGTGGGACTTTCTTAAAGTGTAAAAGAGGTTGTTCTATTTCCGGATAGTTCCATGTTTATAGCTTTTCTTCTTCAGGTAATTTGATTACCTAAGTATCTGATTTCACTATCATACTTACTTAAAATTGTTTATATTGAACAATCTCTGCTTAATTATGTATAGATACCTAGGTATCTTAATATATATTTATATTTCTTGTGTACGTGTGTATGCCACTGAACTCCTAAACGGCTGGACCGATGTTGATGATTTTTTTTGTGTGTGTTCAATTAGATTCGAGAATGGTTTAGATTCACAATTGGATCTGGTAGGTGGCGCTGCAATCGATTTCTATAATTTTTCGTCATACACAAAGCAAACGTTCGGACAGGACAACGCTAGTTTCTTTATAAATCTTTGTTTTACATATTTAATCCGACAGCTAATATATGGCTAACACCCGTATTAATTGAGAACTCCAACGCCAAATTTTGGAGGAAGAGTTTGATAAGTTCTCAACTTTAATAATCAGGTTGATCTAGATCATGCATGACCCACTTTCAGTAGAAAATAGTAGGTGCCTAGCTCCGTGAAATCCTTTCATAGACGAGGTTTTTTTTGTTAAGTACTGGAATCAATATTTATCCAAACAATCTTTAAACGTATGCCTAAAATACATTAACCGGATCCATTAGAACATGAGAAGCTTCTAGAAATAGAATAATTTGCAAAAATTACGTAACTATTTAATTAGCAATGTTATTACTAACAATAGAGAAGCAAACAATATGGAATTTGTTCGCGTGAATATTTTAGTCTATAGGCCGGATGCAAATATTGCCTTTATAGGCAAAGCAGCTGTTTAAATAAATTATATTAACATACCTAAATTAAATATATCTGTCGCCGGAAAATAGCAAACGCCGTAAGATTATAAAATATCGCGTGAAATTGTAAACAATTTTTTCTAAATAAGACACGGATATATTGGAAACTATTGAATTTGGTTGGGATTTATTGTATACAAAACGATTTTTTCATAATATATCGAGAAATTATAATCTAATCAAGGTTTATTACAATCTTACGGAACCTGCAATTTTCCGGTGACATATCTAAGCTTTTAGAAATTTAATTTTAAACACATCGAAGCTTTTTACGCATCTACCTGATAGATAAGGTAGGTAAAATTTGTCAAAATACAGAACAGATAAAAGAGGTCGGGAGGCACACTACTAAACGCAGCACAGATGTGCGAATAAAACCAACAGTTCCCAAACCTCGATGATTGAGTAAAAATGAGTTTCGTATTATACAACAGCTGTAATCTCTCAAGTGTACCATAGAACAGAGAATAGAAACCCGTCAAGTACACACTGTGGGTACATAGGTACCGGTCTCGATTAGCCTACAATCCTACATACCCGATTGCAAGTCGTTTCTCGCCTACTTTAATTGTTCTGGCCACCTATTTAGTTTTAATAGGTTTAATAAAGGTATTGTGATACCGTAGGTATTGGATTATGTTACTTCTTTGTGGTTTCTAATGCGATGTCACAACGGTTTCCAAGTTTCTTAATCAAGTGCAGCGTCTAACAGAACCATACAAATATAATCTATGATTATAACAATGATCTGCGGGTATTAGTGCGAGTTTTTTAACGTTATCGAGCGCTTTATCGTAAACGTCAATTTGTATTGAAACTGAATAAGCGCCGTCTGCTGACTATAACGGAAACCTTTTATTTCCAATCAATTTGACATAAGCGAACGTTTACGTTAACGCAATCGAGTGCGTTAAAAAACTCGCACTAAGCTCTTTGGAAGGCAGATGAGTAGTATGGCATAGCTTGAGAGAGACAGGCCTATGAACTACGAAAGGATGAGTTGAACGAAGTACTCGTGGTATAGCGGGATCAAGAAACTCCTACTGTGTTTCGAATTCTGATTATTATCAATGACCTTAAGAAAGCTGTTTTTTTAGTATTTTCTTCCATTCAGCTTTTTGCCGGCAAGTTACAAGTTTAAAATCTGTTTGCATATCCACCTACGCCACAAATAAACTTGAGAAACAGTATCCATTAGCAAACACTCATAAAAACTATCTACGTCATACTCATTTTAAGTTAAAAGCCACGGAGTATTTAAAAATACAGAGTGCTAGGTTCCTTTTTTTATTGACGACGCCTGATGGATGGAAAGAGAGAGGGAGGACAAAGAAAATATGGATGGGCAGTGTGAGCACTGATATGAAAGAAAAGAGAAGGAGGAAGATGAAAACGTATAGCGCCGATCCCAAGTAACATGCGATAAGAGCAGGAAGATGATGATGATTGATTAGGTACTGCTGATTTGCAATTGGGTCCAATTCGCAGTTTTATTCTGAATATCCTGAAATTATAAGAAAGACATCATTACCTTCTTTATGAGATATGCGATCTTCGGGACCTTCGCGCTCTTTCCACTCCTTTTGCTTATTTAACAGGTAGTAGTGTTATTTAATAATAACAGCCTGCCGAGGTCGGTCTGTGGATGAATGACTACTTAACATACCGAGACTCCTCCGTGTCTCGGAAGACACACTAAGCCGTTGGTCCCGGTTGTCATTGGCAGTCGTGACGGATTTCCAGAAGCCAGATAATCTGACACCCATCTTGCCAAGAAGTACCGTGTTGGGTAAAGTTATTAGGTTGCGGAGACCAGATGAGCAGTCGCACCACGTTATATACTGGTATTCAGCTGAATCCGGTTTGACTGGAAGCCGACCCCAATATAGTTGGGAAAAGGCTATGCAGATGATGATGATGGACGTCATCCTAAACTAGGTAAGTACTCATGAGTCGTATTTATACCCAAATGTTTACATAAGCTAATATAAATTTAGCTTAGCACCTAAGTACGTGAGTAGGCATGCAAATACAATGTGATTTACTTACGACCGAAGTCCAAAAGGTACATTCGTTTCAAAACAACAGAATTTGCATACTTTATATATCACAACAAAGCGGGGTCGACTGAGGTTAGAATTACCTTTGAATAGCTAAACTCTGCTATATTTGAATGACATGACCGGTCGTTTCCTGGTCTCTATAAAATCAAGTACATGGAATGTAGAAGACACATTGTGTTTGTTTCGCAAGCGCTTGGTTCTGTTTTATTGACTTGGTACAGTTTCATTTGTTTTTAACTTGGATTGCATTGAAAAATCTGTGGCACAGATCACCCTTGCAATGGCAAGCTCGTGCGACCGATATGTATTTTCCGTGACTTACCTTAATTGTTTTCAGGGCTCCACATCCACATCCACTTAAGAATACGAAATTGTTTTAAGAAGAAAAATAAGGGAGATAATTCAGAGAACAATATCAGGCGTCCCATGACTCAAAAAACTCCATCAGAAATTTTTCCTTGATAATGTATTCGGTTATTTTGCATGTGTGGACTCACCCACCACTGTTCTTGTATTAATGTAAATATGAATACCCATTAAAAGTACGGTCCAGGCTCATTAATAATTTAACTAAATGGAACAATGTTATCAACTTAATAAGTATACATTACCTATGCAGTTAAAAGTTATATCCTGCCCAACACAGATGCCATAATAATACGATAAACATAAAAGTACAGTTAACTGAACAATGAACTTTAACTTTATAGTTAATGACTAGGCGGTATAGATGACTACCTTGTCTTGCCTTTCTCAAATAAACCGGAACAGCTGGTACCAGCTGGAACTTTAATGATTTCCGCACTTCCTTGCAAATTAACATACTTTTCGTAATTTATGTTATATCTATTTTTAGTAATTTCACCCGTAAGGCATTTTTATTTATAAATCAGCATTAACTCCTTCCTGATTGACGGATTATTATTATTATTGAGTGTCGAGGTTATGAACTTGTGCCAGCTTTATAGCAGATTATGTGTGAGTAGATATATTTATTATTTATTTATTTAATTTAAGGACAACTTACAGAAATACGGTGTTACACTTAACCTTATCCTATAACGCACACTCAATTATAGGCAACCACAGATAAGAAGGCGAATCAATGACTGAATAATCATGGAAAATATATTAAATTTATTATTATTAAGAAAGTGTTCGTGGTAGATCGTGTTAAACAAAATAAATTCATAAAATGTGGAGGCAAATCGACATAGGTACCACAACTTGCTTAATTATACATCCAAATGAATAAACGGAATAAAATAAATGTCAATGTATCTGTTTATAAAATAAGACAAGTAGATGTTCTTTCCTAAGTTCAACCTATGCAGTTAGAACAAAGAAAACCAAAGGTTTTTAAAATAAACCTTGTGGTAAGTATAATCCAACATAAGTGGCTACAAAACTAATGCTGACCTGTCATTAAAGTAAATCACAAAAATTCTGTGTGACCTCGTGCAGCTACAGTCAGATAGGTAACACCTGTCCGCGCACGCTTTCTAGAAAGAATCCATTAGTTCATAATTACGAAATATATTAAAATATCTCAAATATCTATATACCACAAACTATTATTTAATTAAAACACAGTACAAGATCTAATGGGAAAATATTAATTTATCTAAATAACGGATGTATATCTTACCTATTACATGTTTAACAATAATGTAAACTGAACGAAGGAGCCTGGATCTCACGACACAGGGAATCCTAGTGATCAGGAATCAACGCATTAAAATGTAATTTCTTATTCTTATTATCAGAGGTCGGAATTAGGTAGAGTTATTTATGTACTTACACTGATTTCATACAGCGAAAGAATAAAGTGGATATGCCTCAAATCCCGAGATTAATTTTTAAAGAGCAGAAAAATCCCGTGGTTTATTAAATCAAATGCTATTTACTTTTACACAATTTAAACCACTGCACGCGAGACGTTGCCTAATTTACATCAAAGATATCGGATGTCCGAAGTTGCAAAATTCCAATGCGCACACGCGCGATGTTGACACATTTGTAGTTCGTACAACATGAACAGAAGAAAACAATAGCACTCCCCGCTTAACGAAATATACTAGATTTTTACTCTTTCTACACGCGCGTGTACACGCATTCAAATTTTCTATTAGCAATAAATCGGTTAACTCATTCACACAGCTCTGAGGTTTTTATTATTATTTATTTGTAATATTATTGGCCACACGGGATTGTCTATTACAAATCCCGAGAAGATCCATATTAATATCAACATTTCGATGCAAGTACATAAATAACT
>NDFZ01005099.1:169623-192986 GCA_002192655.3 Mamestra configurata | reverse complement strand
TTTTAAAGAGCAGAAAAATCCCGTGGTTTATTAAATCAAATGCTATTTACTTTTACACAATTTAAACCACTGCACGCGAGACGTTGCCTAATTTACATCAAAGATATCGGATGTCCGAAGTTGCAAAATTCCAATGCGCACACGCGCGATGTTGACACATTTGTAGTTCGTACAACATGAACAGAAGAAAACAATAGCACTCCCCGCTTAACGAAATATACTAGATTTTTACTCTTTCTACACGCGCGTGTACACGCATTCAAATTTTCTATTAGCAATAAATCGGTTAACTCATTCACACAGCTCTGAGGTTTTTATTATTATTTATTTGTAATATTATTGGCCACACGGGATTGTCTATTACAAATCCCGAGAAGATCCATATTAATATCAACATTTCGATGCAAGTACATAAATAACTGTACCTAATTCCGACCTCTGCTTATTATAAATGACAGACGCGTGAGAGAAATGTTTCGCTCGTCTTTAAGAACCTCAAGACAACGTGACATTCTATCAGCGGTAACGATTCGCTTGTTGGATGAAGGCTCTTATCTCGAAGACATTGGTTTTAAAATACGTTCAAAGTGCGTTACTTAATTAAATAAATCGTAAAGTTGACGAAAACATGAGCAAATAAATAAGTTTCAACTTGTTCCTTTTGATATCCTATAACTCTAGGGTATCACTGAGACCATGTGAAATAATCACCTGGCACATGAATTATTTTTCTATTAAGTTTTTTTTTTTCATTTTTCATACCAAATAATTCGACAGTCACCATTATTTATGTAAAACACCCTTACGTGAAATATGACGCAACGTCGCATTTAGCTTAAATATGAATTATTGATTTGAATGAAAATTATTTACTTACTTGTACTTTTCAATTAAACTTAAATACACACATTGGTCTAGTGTTAGTATTTTGTGATTTTATCTTCGAAACTTTGTATTTTTGAAAGACTTGTTCTAGGACTTTTTGTATTACTTTTACAAATAGACTATAACCTTAAAGTTATAGGATATCAAAAGGAACACGTTGTATAGGGGAGGTTACCGAAACAAATAGTAACAGGGAAATGTTGAAATGAAAATATTAAATAACTCTCCTGAAAAAGCTACTTATACCCTGTTCATCTAAGCAAGCGGATCCTCGAAACGTAAAAAGTCACGTGGTAAATCTTAAACAATTTGGCATTTCGAGGATCGTTTTAATCTATAGAATGTCTATTGGTCCTGTAGCCGCAGTGCTTGCTCGAACATCACCCCTCATTGTAGAGATACTGTTGTGGGTATATAGGTCAGTAAGTAAATCAGGAGGATGGACCAATAACCTGCTAACTTAACGCACCGCTAGCCCCTTAGTACGCTACGCTACACAAATTATGCTCAATGACAAGTTGCTTCAGTTGCTTTCATCATCATCATCATACCAGCCGAAAGACGTCCACTGCTGAACATAGGCCTTCCCCAAGGGGGGGGGGGGTGTTGCCATAATCACCACGCTTGGCCGGATTGGTGATCGTAGTGTAGCTGTTGCAATGCACAATTGCACAAGAATGCTGCTGCCCATTCTCTGATGAATCCCTTAGGCGCCTCTTATGACACCCACGGGAAGTGATGAGATGGTACTATTCTTATACGTTGGACACCATATAGAACAGAGTTGCTTTCTGATATGACATATTGCCTGGGCGACTAACAGTCTACCACAATCAATCAGTAAATATGATCAATATGATGATGTTTCTACCTACATACATACATAAAATATGCACACAACCAAAATCTTTCTTTGCCAACGCATACATTTACCTATGTTGCCAATCACATCAATTTTGTTTTCTTTTTTTTATGTATGGGAAATTATCAAATGACTCCTTCCGCCCCGTGTTTCTCCTAATGCCCTTTGCGTTCCAGGGCCGCGGTGACTCTTTCGAACAAGTTCCGCAATTATCACTCTACCTTCAACCACACATTAAACCCATCAAAGTAGGAAAAGAAGTATATAATAAATAAATAATGAACAGGCATATTTTGCACTGGTTATCGCGTCACAGACTTCATCCTTCGCTTTCCTAAACCGTGATCAAAGTCAAGAGTGGTCCAGGCAACGTGAGTGCACGAAAAAAATAATTAGTCTGAATGACTCCCGGGACACGGAAGATGTTACGTTACAGAATGCTCACTATTGTGTTTTGGTAACACCTGTTGACAAGACAATAGTGAGCATTCTGTATACCGTCTCGTGTCAAATCAAGACGGTAAGTCTACCTATTTAGCTTGACATACACGCGACAATCTTGCTCAATATGTCGAATATCCGGCCCGCAATGTGTTTCTGGCGTAACTTTGATAATTGAATTAGTACCTACTAAAGGAACGAAAGCTTTTGACTTTTTCATGTTTGGTCGTCATAAATTGCTTTTACAGTGGTTTTTAAACAAATATAGTTTACGTGATCTCTTCTCTGTGAAATCGTCCATGACGACATGTACAAAACCTAATACTTACTTCTAAACGATTTCAGCTATAATAGATTTGTCGATATCTCAGTAGAAACTTACCCTTACGTTAAAAGAACTTAATAGATGGACCTAGTATTAAGAAAAACTAGATCGAGCTGATGCCTCTTATAAGTATTGTGTAGACCCAATATGGCAATTTAGACAATAATACACACCGGGGATGTAACTCAGTGGTAGAGTGTCTGCTTCGCATGCTGAAAGTCCTGGGTTCAAATCCCAGCATCTCCAAATTTTGTTTTTGTATCCGCTGTTTCCAATCTAATGCCAACTCAACAAAATATATTTTTGGTGAAACGCGATCTATAGACATGTAACTATGCACTTCTAGCTAGTTTGAGATTATAAATAAAATAAATAATCTCTGGAAAAATATAACAAGACAACAAAAGGATTTAATATCATTATGTATAATTTTTTTATGCCAGAGAATTTCATTATCAATCTATGAAAAAGAAATTGATAATATTCAATACAACTTATTTACAGTTCAACGACCTCCTTATTTACTGAATTTACAACTTACAATCCATATTGGTTTCTGTTTATGCAATTAATAATACTGCTAACGCTAATTGTGGTTTATTAATGCCGCAATGATCGGTGTTTTATTTAGAAAATTGCATCATTTTCAATAGCAACCTTCATCGATTTGCTTGCGTTACACATTAGTAACACCATCTATCTCAACGTGTAAAAACATTGTGGACTTTTTGAAAGCAGCGCCATCTATGTTAACGTGAAAGAACTGCCTCAACATCAAGCTTGTACTGTAAAATATAGTAAGCAGAGATAATCTCTCGTCGAATTTACTAATGCAAACTATCAACAGTAAATTATACACAAGAATACTGATTTACTTCTCCCAAGGAACTAAACGTAGGTACTTTTTATTATATTTAGGTTAAAAAACAAAATGAAACCACATTCTTGGAATAGTATTTTAATGAAAATTCAACTAAACGTATAAATCTTATTTATACTTACAATAAACAAGTAAAGTGGATAAATATTTACATTTAGCAGGGAGGAGTTTGCACGTAGGTATTTACGGATCCCCCCAAAATTGCACTAACAAAAATATGGAAGTCCATAGGCTTCCTTCTCATTCGGTGCCTGGCTGAAACTTATAAATATTTAATGACGTACCTAAAATGTTATATTCAAGGCAATCTCATGGCATTACTTTTTTATGAAACGTTTAGAAAAAGAGTTGCTTAGTCTCGTATTTCCAAAAAAACAAAAACTTAAAAGGTGAAGCATATTAAAAATTTGCTAAAATATTCCAAATCATAATAATTTTTCTAAAAGTCTTATTTTTCCTTCTCTCTTGATTTTATGACATTAGAATTCCCAAAACAAAACCAGTATTTAGTTATTTTGTCTTGATAATGAGGAAATCAGTGAACTATTTAAGTCTTAAATGGAAAACATTAGACGAAACAAATCTGCTTGACTTAAAATAAAAATCTTAACACTATGTTTTTTTTCTAATTATACAACCGCTTAGTCCAAAAATGGGCACAGCTTTTGGTAACTAATCTGTCGTATTTTCGCAACTGTACTTGTTCTAAAAAACAGGGTACCTGTCTCAAACATCTCGGACCACATTGCATCGGTCTCGATACCACGGAGTACAAAAATGCCCAGAGGGTTTGCTATCATCGAAAACGATGATATGAACAAGTGGACGCTTCAGCCAGCCACCGAACGAACACAGTATAACGAGTAAACATTGTATAAGTTAATTATTATAAGATATAATAACGCAGTCTTAGTACGCCGTGGCCACTGGTCGCCCTTACCCTAGTGAGACCGCTCTAGTCTATACTACGGCGCTACTCGATACGTACGCTACCCACAGAGTAGACGATAAATGGAGTACCAACATGATTTAGATTTTTTTAAATACTTTGAACCAAAAAATACACGTGATTTTGGGTAGGTAGTATATATCACCAGGGGGGACGGGGGGGTTAAAAAACTGCAAATAAAGTCACGTGATTTACGGACAACCCCTTACCGCAGCTCTATAAAGCTATCTTTGTTCCAGTGTGAAGGAGTGAGGGAGAGCTGTACAGGACGAATAGCAGTTCCCCTTTTTTCACATGGGAATCATGATGGTTTTGACACGGCACGGTACAGCTCAGCTAAAGTACTCCTTAAAAAGAAGGACTGACTTTTGCCACAAAACGCAATCGCATCTGGTTATGCTTACGGGCCACCAAAGCTTATAAAATTATGAGGGAGAATGTGGTACTGGTACTCCATTTAACTTTTACTTTCTGTCACTACCCCAGAAACATCTAACCTGTATGTGCGACCATCGTTGTAGCACTACTGAGAGATATGGCACTACTTCGTAACATTATTGTTAATATTGCTTATTCATAAGAACATTTGCAAAATTTTGACCCATATTCTGAATTTCACTACAAAAGTTACAAAATCTACTTTCGGGAGCAAAGATAAAATTCTTAGCTCCGAGAATTGCACTAAGTTTAAGATGTTTCAGGTCTTTCAACATTTTCCAATTGTTCAGTGGTTCAGTAGAGCTACAGACCGACGTCAATTATCATCTAAACTAAGTACTACTAATAAAATGACGCTACGAGTATTATGGAAGATAATGAAAGTGGCCTCGCCTACACGGAGATAACAACGCTAGACTAACTATGACAGCTAACTGACTAGAACTTATGGAGGGACTAGAGAAAAGGAGTATTTGGAACAACTACTTGCCGTTCACGCTCTTAACAACTAGTGACTCAAGTACACGTTTGACTAAAAACAGGAGCATTGCAGAAAGAAAGGGGAAACTCGATGGTACCAAAGTTATTAAACGATGTCTTTCATCTTCTCTTAATACAATTCGAAACTGTAATGTTGTGGATTTCTTGCACACATTTTGTTAATTTTTCAATACTTCCAGCTGACAAGCATCATCATCTTTTTCTTCTCCTTTGTTGATAATAATATAATCAATAAAATTGACAATGTAACTTAGTAATTCCACTTCTTCCATTTTCAAGTTTACAGTCACTGATCTCTATTACGAGGCTTGTGACGTCAAAACGACCCTACTACGTGTACCACAATGTGTTTGTGTAACAAAGCCGTAAATAACGAAATAATGGACCAATACAAACAAACAAGTAACAAAAACTTATCTGCCTAAGCTGGTACGAAAAATATACGAAAAAGTGAAGACAATCATGGTGACTAACAATAACACAAAAGCAGCAAAAAACGAACGACTATGATATTGATCTGCTTTGACCTGCAATGACTGTTTTCGCAAAATTGAAGTAAACAACAATATAAGAAGCATTTATGTCAATTATGATTAAGCTAAAAATGTTGAATAAAAAACGAACCCTTTTTAACAAGGGTTATAAAAATTCTGTCAACAAACAACAGACAATACAATTTATACTACAGTGTTGATCACTCAGCTCTCGATTTTTATAAAAGCTTGAGAAGGATTAACGAATCAGGGTCTAATGGTTGTATGAAAGTTCCAAGCATTTGATCCGGGTTTGAAAGAATCTATCAATCGTCCAGAACTTTTATTCCAACCACTTCATTTCAAGAGAAGTTATAGAGATAAGGAAGAAGAAGTATTCTTGTACTCTACATTCCTATTATTGTCTTTCATTACTTTTAAAGCAGTAAGAAATCATCAAGAGCAGTGTATCAACCACTAAAAATGATCTAACTATAATAAAACCTTTAAAAAATCATTGGCAACGTGTTGCGTGAACCGGCATCGACTACTTGATATCTAAAGAGGTCTAATACCTAGGAGATAGGGGTGCGGGACGGGAAGGGGACAGTTTGGCGGCTATAGAGAGTCCAGGCGCGTCCGCTGCACCGCCAGCAGAGCTGATTGCTGCTGCAGACTCTTGCGGAGACCTTCCAAGGTCTGGAGAACCTGGGAACAGACAACATTTCAGTCACATGTAAGATATAACATGATTAGACACTGGGTATTTTCTGAATTCGACAGACAAATCAGTTGCTGTCACTTTCACTGGCCACATGTAAGCTCCTTTTTTAGCCAAAGGAACAAAATG
Organism: Mamestra configurata; assembly: GCA_002192655.3. Taxonomy (NCBI): domain Eukaryota; kingdom Metazoa; phylum Arthropoda; class Insecta; order Lepidoptera; family Noctuidae; genus Mamestra; species Mamestra configurata. Next base: position 186,382 of record NDFZ01005099.1, on the reverse strand, counting down.
CTTCTCTTGCAAGTAAATTTGCTGCTCATCAATGATATAAGTAAATCAGCACTGCACGGTTTGGTATACAGGCTACCACATAGACATACCCGAACCCATCTACTGCAGTTATCTTTGTACTTTGTGGTCTATTGCTGAATATATGTGATGATAAAATGAAAGAAGGAAAAGATAGTGTTGATTACAAAGTTCTGACTATAAAACAGCAAAATATAAGAAAACCTACTGTTTTCTTATGGTATCATCGAAGTTCAATCATGCAAGGAGAACTAACCTCATCCCGAGCATAAGCCTTTCTCTTGGGGGGCTCGGAGTGGGGTCTATCAGTGGGCGAAGGGGGGGTGAGGCGACGCGCCACGGGCGGCGGGGGCGGCGCCGCCAGCGGGGAGCGCCGCGCCACCGGCGACAGTCGCCGCACGGGCTCGGGGGAGTTCGCACGCATGAAGTTCGTGATATGAGTGCGCTCCGGACTTCTACGGGGAGCTTCCACCTGACAACACAAGGTTTTGGGCTATGTTAATGCTAGGGGTGCTGCAACATGAACTATGTAGTAAAAGGAAGATAAGAAATGTTACAGTAGGACCTATCATGCGCAGAAAAAGATTATGAAAAAAACGCAAGAGTATAGGTTTAAAAATCAGAAATCATCAAATGGCGGAGTGTAAATCACCAGAAGCACTATGTAGGACTGCCATACAGGCATTCGTAGTACTAATCTATTCTGTGGTGCAACTAGCAGTCTTGCCCTCACCTCTGTCGCTCTCAGCTCCCTGATCCTCGGGTTATGCGGCGGTTCCAGCGGTGCTCTCGAGACGGTGACGAGCAGCTTCTCCGCCTCTCTGATGAGCTCCCTGTACTTCCTCTCAGCCTCCCTGTCAGCCTCCAGCAGAGGATCTCTCTCACGTACCGGAGGGGCTGATGGAGCGTGGTTGCGACGTCGCATGCGAGGTGGAGTCGCTCCTGAAAATCGAACTGATAATTCAAAACTTATATGTTTATGTACATTGTTTAAAAATCAAGAAAACAATCTTTGTTCAAAGTTATTGTAAAGTACACTTAACAATAATTTTGAACAAAAAATCTTTTGATATTTCAAAAGATTGTTCAGAATTTGAATGCAGTGAGTATTTTTTCTCTTTACCTCGCCACACTCGTACGGATCCTATATGTATTAGTATCGCTATCGACTCTTGTGAAAAAAAAATATGTAGACGTAGACGATACGGATGTATGCCGTATCCTAGGCAGTCGGGCTCGCTACCAACTTTAGAGCCTATGAGAACAACTTCTTTTCTGCCTTGCTTAACTTGAAAAAAAGCAGTGGATACTGTTAGCGTAAGAAAACGCCGTCTACTTAGCTGAGGCACTTAGCAGCTAGCTGGTCATTTGTAATTCTCGTATTATCGTGCCATCGTGGGGTTAAACTCAAACTCCAAGCATTTATTTCAATTTTACCATTTAGAGGCATTTTTTAATTGTCAAAGGTTTCTAATTGCACGTTCCAAGGCGTATATCTCTCACTCTTATAAATCCCTAAATCGTAACAAAGGTAATTCTTTAAACTAGTTACTCATACCTGCCGACCGTGGCGGTCGTCGCGGTGGCCTCCGTCTCCTAGCCCTCCTCCTCCCTGGCGATGCCGTCTCATCATCATCCTCGTCTCCTCCATCCAGCCCCGTGTCTCCATCCGAATCGAAATCAGCGTCAGACAGTATGGCGGTCTCCCGGCCGCGTGCTCTCATTCCTCGGCATTCTTCGTCGCTTGAAGCCCCTCCACGGTAGTAAGGCGATCTGTGAGGCTCTGGTGATAAATGTGGAGAGAGGTGTGGTGACCTGGAATTTACAATTGTATTGTGTTAAATAACAGAATTTCTTGACTTTTTTACAAATATTTTGCATCTAGAAGAGAGAACATAAGCCTCTGGATAAAAGCTGTTGACCAATGCCTAAAAGGTTACTCAAAAAGGGTCAGTAGATAGGCCTCCATTTTATTTAAATTTCAAATGTATGTTAAGATATCAACTTGAAATCTCGAAGCACTTTCGCATAGTTGTAACTTTACTAGGTTAAGTACCACGGTAGGTACTTAGTGCCTTACAAGTTTGCTTTTGTAAAGCCCAATGAAAAGCATACATTCCAAGTTTTTTTGCTGCAGGATATGAGTCAGCGAAATGTTTACAAACCACAAATTTTACAAGTATCACTTAAACTTGATTATAGCCATCATGGATAGCAGAAACTGAGATTGGCCATGGTACAGTCGTAAAGTTGTAACAGTCGTCAGTCAACCTCGTGAAGGTTACACTTGGACCTTGCGCGGATCTAGCTAGCATAGTACCGTGTGTCTATAGAATAATAGGCCAGCTTATACTAGTATTAACAGTCATGTGGGGCCTACTGTATGTACCTTCACCATACATGCAAATATACACCTAAGGGTAGGCAGCGCTGTAGGTAATTGAATTATCATCTAACTTCGTTGAACAATCGTAGTCCCACTGACCTACTTTATGCCGTTGCTGCTTAACTCAATTCTATAACCTGCTACGCCGTAGTGTCAGGTTGACATTTATTATTATGAAAATAAAGTCTCTTAATTTTTAATAGAATCAGAGTGCTTTTAGAAAATATATAAATGAACGCTTTTTTTTAATAAGTATGATTGTTATTAGAATAAAAGGCCTCATTGAGGCTTTGTTCGGGTGGTAGGCAATTTTGTTTGCGGAATCTGACATGAATCAGCCAGTATACTGAAGTACAATATAACGTAAACTGAAGCTGAAGACCGCAGTCAGCGTCTAAAGTCTGCAGAAGCTGTCGAAATCATATTTAAATACGTAACAGCTAGTAGTATTAATAGTAAGTCACAGCTACAAAAAAAATACAGCCTAGTTTTAAGAATGTAAAAGGTTTCAGCTGCCCTACAGTAAAACAAGAATGTCGCTGAGACCCTGAATCTATTGAGCAAGAAGAAGAAGTCACCTCACCTGGATCCATACTTGACATGAGAATCAAGTGAATACGGCGCGTGATGCAGCTGAGGCTGTGTCGTCGGTGGACACTGTAGCGAGTGCTGATGCACTATGTTCGAAGGCCTCCTCCTGTTGGGTGAGGTCGCGCCCATCCACGGGTTGGTTCTGATGCGGCATCGCGGCCGGGGGGATGGAGTGGCGCATACCACCACGGCGATGGGAGCTGGCTCAGCGACGCAGCGGCGGACTACCACGTTAGAGGAGCGACGCTGGAATTAGAAAAAAATATAACTATAAAACCAGAATCAAGGAGAATTTTATTGGGCCCAGATATCCCAATATAAGATCAGAAAAATAAAGCTAAAACTTCGTCATACTGCATTTATTGTGTGCCGCTCGGCTGCCCTAAATAGACTCTGTTCAACGAAATTGTTTAACAATCATCAATTATAATTATTACTGATATAACGAAATTCTTTTTCAAATTCAGACTTTGATCATCGTTTTTAAAACAAAAGTAAAAAAAAGCAATTCTATGATTTTGTGTGAAAAAGTGGCTCTAGAACTTCTAATTACAGTGTATTTTAGTTTCTAAGCCCTCTGTAAGTAAGAGGGCATTCTAAAAATTGCGCTCGGACTCCCTTGCGGCAGCCGGGCGCGGGTATACAAGATCAACTTGTGGGTGTCAGCATAAGTGCTCTCACTTTACGATCACTGCGCACTATGCTCCCCGAGACAAGGAAAGTTGATTCGTAGCGCGCGAACGCCGAACCCAACCAAACGGCTGTAAGCAAACGATAGCGCGATTCAATTCGACGCCAACGCCATCTAGTTATGAATGTGGAAGCGTTAGCCAATGTTCAACATGTTGATTGCTGAAAAGTTTTTACGTTCGTTTGTTTCGATTTACTTTGTTTATTACGGTGAAAGTAATTACGTTTTTGGAATTTATGTGTTGTTCGTTAATTAAGGTTGTCTAAACCAATATTATAAAGAGGAAAGATTTGTTTGTTTGTTTGTTACGATTTGGCTCAAAAACTACTGAACCGATTTTAAAATTCTTTCACCGTTAGAAAGCTACATCTTCACGAAATAACATAAGATATATTTATTTCCAGAAACAATTAAGGATCCGTACTAAAACCTGAATAATGTAACCCAAGGTGTAAAAAAAATGTCATAAAATGTCTTTAATCGCATGCGATGCGAAAACTATTGATGTTACATTAAAATAATGTACTACATAATTAAAGTACTCATTATTACCTAGAAAAAAGTCCGCGAGGCTAACTAAACTAGACTATTATGATTAAGTCACAATGACCGCTTTTTGTAAAAATTATTCAATCAAAGCCCAGTTGGAAAGAAAAAGTGATGATTTTGATATCAAGATATTAATCCTTATCCATTTAAATGGTTTGATAATTAAGGTTGATTATGTGTAAATTACACTTTAAATTATTCAAATCGGACCTTTCGTTTCAAAGTTGACGGGTATAAAAATGCTCTAAGTAAGAAAAATGTTGCGGTTTGAGCGAACTGGGAAGAATCTTAACGCTGGGGGTCTGATGAAGTTGAGACATTAATGATTTGGATAAAAAATAAGAATAACAAATATTTGGATTTTTCTAAAATAAACCCCTTAAAGGGCGAAAAGGATTGACGAAGTTTTTAGGGGAGGACATTATTGCTTACTTCAATTTACGTGGAAATTGGAATGAACAAACTAAAAGTGGGATATTTGAAACAGATCTAACAATGTTTACATAATCAACCCCTGATGGGGTGAACCGGGTGAATAGTAGGCTGATCCTGAGACCGTTGAATGGATATCGTAGTGGTTAATATTCCAAAACTTGAAGTTTGTGGAGTACCTACTAAATCCGCGCGAACGAATTGGCGAGCGAAGTGCTAGTTTTATTATAAGAAGGGCGGAAATTATTTTACAAAATATTATAAAATGATATTATTATTTAGTTAGTTTAATCAATATTTACTTGATTTATGTGTTCTTAAGTTCCTTTTATGCTAATATTGTGTTCAATTATGACTTACCTATCTCTGTAAATCTAGCACCTAAGTATTTTGTTTATATAAAAACCTAACACAAATGCAAGATATACATAGGCGTAACGTGTTTATCTAAGCAAACACCTGACATTTACGTACATAACCAGCACGTTACCTACTCCATACCTAATTGAAACCGATGGCCGGCCAACCGACTTTAAATAGCCCTGGAGGTCCACCCTTCAATTAGTACGGTCTACTTAATTAATAAAGCCGGGAGCATACCTATAGCACGTGGCCCGGTGGCCCATCCCATCACTGTAGCTACATTATTCAGTACTAACTCACAGTATGCATGGCCTTATTAACTGTATGTGTATTGTTCATAATGATGGCTATTGGCTTTGTGTCAGACGGGTGAAAATTGATTAACTGTGAGGCTAATTGAAAACTGTGCGTGAATAAATTATTAAATGTGTCATTCATTTTGTTTAATTTATGCACTGATCAGTGATCACGTCGGATTTGTGATTGAGCTATGTGTTGTAATTTAAACAGGGTTTTATACCTTGATTTTATTTTTATAAATGAACCTACACAAATATTTTGTTATATTTTTGATAAAAATAATGTTTTAGAAATGCGTGGTCATGTTTAGGTACGAGTGATGTCTTGCATCAGGTACAGGGTGCATACAGTAAAGATGCAACTGCATGATGGAGTTGTGGGCATCAAATAGGTGTAATTGAACTAAAACAAATCATCAGTCTGCTTTATTTTACTTCTTACTCAACTTTATACAGAACGAAGCACCCTGGGTCATACCTACACAAAAATCAACATTAAACCCTTTAAAACATAATCAATAGTAAGTTTCAGCAGACCCACACAGAGTCTCATTAAGTCATTACAAACAGAATAGTTCATCGTCGTCTATCACAATATGGTAGATTAGGTAGGTACCGTTCGTACCGCAAAAACAATCTCAGTAAAAAATATGTTTGTCTCTGCGTTCAGTTCAGCAAACTTTACGATTGCCTTTTATTTCGAAGACCCTCTGCATAGTGTATATGAATAGTCATAGACAGATATATAAAAAGAAAAACAGTTCTTTCTTATTTCTATGCCCCGATTTATATTGCCTCTGATCCAATAAACTTTAATAAATCAAATCAGTTAGTTTTATTGCCCAGTGGAATATCCCATTTGAAAGAGTTTTTCCCGTATCCAATTTATGCTACGGCATTGCATGATTATCTACTTTTACAACTGCCCTTACCTTTTTACGTCCATATTTAATCAGTCCAGTTGGAGTTAAAACACTAATTAAATGAATTGATAGTAACCAAAGTACCGAAGTATAACTTAGTAAACTAAGCATTAAGTATATTGTCCTTATAAGTTAACTTTAGGTAATTACCCATTTTGAAACTGAAATTGAATAGGTTTAAGTGTTTACTTAACGGCCACTAATCCATTTTCAAGAGGCTCTCAGTCCGTACCGCAGTATGAAAGGAGCCCATAGCGCAGATTAGGCACAGTTCCTCCCACACTGTTTACCATACTGTTCAAACTCTCATTCCAGGGATACCTACGCGCAGATTTGGGCCGCTATCAGAAAGTACTTTATGGCTTAAATGTAAACAAACCTTGGCTGGTTCATGGTAGAGATGTGTGGTCGGGGGCGCAGGCGGAGGCGGGGGGGCCACGAGCGGAGCGGCGAGCGGCGCAGGGGCGGTGCCGGGCGACGTGCCGTCTGTTGAGTAGCCCGTGCTGTACGCGCTCTCCGGAGATGACAGGTGGGGTGGTGGCAGCGGCCCCGTGCTCGCCGTCGCCGTCGCTTGCCGCGACTGCTTCTGCTTGCGCTTCTTCGCCCGCCCCAGCTGCGCCTCCATCCATGACTTGAGCCGCGCGCCCAGCATGCCGACGAAGGCACCTATAACCAAGTCTATGTCTATCTACTTCTTGCACGCTCACAATTTATTAAAAAATACATTGTTTCGATTTTATGTTAAAGCTCCAACCAATATTTCCAAAGCACGACACATTGTTGTCATCGAATGCCATAACGAAAGATTAAAGGGAAAATCAAACATCATTTTGCTGAAAGGAAAGCTCACCGTGACGTGAACATTGTACGCTCAGCGCCTCGTTCACGTCTCGATACACGAGAAAAACATTTTCGTCCGCGACACTTGAACAAAGGTTTTAGGAAAATACATCAAACGCTCGTCGGCGCCGCAGACAATTGTCACCCCAACAGCGCTGCTCTACATTTCCCTGTCATCAAAACTCACGCTTTGAAGTAAACAAAAGTAGTGACATAAAATGTTTTATCGTGTCGTCATTTCATTGCGAAGAAAAGGCCGTTAACGGGCACCACAATAGTGTGTCTGGTGGAAGTGCGGCTGTGCGGCACTGCGAGCCCTCGCCGTGTCATATTTCAAGAAAGTCTAGCGACAGTAGCGACGCTCGTAAAAAAGGGCGCAGTCAGCACCCTCTTCATTTCCATCAATGGCACATCTTTTAGAAAAGAAAATTTTATTCCATTATCTATCGCACGATATATTTAATCAACTAGAGTAAGAGATTTCCGATAAGCAATGTAGATAAAGATAATAGACCGACAAAAAGTAACGGAAGAAATGGTATGAAAATCGAGTCTGAAAACCCCGCAACGATCACTACTGAAGCTTATAACACCAGTACCTATGCCTTTTTTCCCAATCTATCCAATTTCTCATCCATACGTCGAACTATTAAGCCTACGCCAGCAAAATCTAACAAAAAAATGACTGACCCTCCAACGCAATCTACTTCGATCGCAATCAATCATCAATATCCTTCATTCAAAAACCTATTACTCACTGTGCGCTACCCGTATACACGCTGCTAGTACTTAACTAACGTTTCGACGCCCTGGCCCGCCTGCCACCCTCACAGGGGCTGTGGGAAACGAATCGCCGGATAAAAGACGGATGGAACCGACTTATCCAGTTCAGCGAGGGGTGTAAACTTACGAGATTTAGCTAATATTAGCAATCCATTACGGGCGGCCGCAGTTGGAAAGTTTATTTAACTATCCGTCCGCACTCGGAACTATACGCTCGATAGCTCAAAGCTGATGAAATATTGATTGGACCTCTTAACGATACACGGTTCACGACTAATAGCAGATTCATGTAGATGTCAGAATTAAATGGTGCTCTGCATGATATTCATAATAATCGGATATCTATTGCTTAGGGATCAAAATACTGACAATAGTAAAGAGAGACAGCCAGATTCTTAGGTTTTTACTTTAGTATTTTGAGCTCAAAATACGTTACAACTGTTACAAGCTGTCGAAGATTGTTCAAAAGCAACTGAATGACTATTAGATAAGTCTCATTAAGTAATGAGACTGAACAAACAAACAAATCAAATCATTAATTACAAGCATAAAACGACGACAGTAAAAAATCTACATAAACTATTCGTGAGCACACTTGTAGCATTCAATAAAAGTGACAATAAACCTGCACAATCTTCCAATAAGATGTTTTACGAGAACCCCGGCTCAGGCTGAGTAATGAATCGAAAGCAAACTAATAAATTGTGGCTTCGGGACAAAGTATCCAACTTCGCAGTTCGCCGCAAATCCCTTTTTCTATCGAAACAACTTAAACAAATGTGAAGTTGGCGAGGAAGGGAATCGCCTTATCGATAAAACTGTCACCGTATACCCGTATACATGTAAATAGTACCCAAAAGGAAAACCTTTTAGTTTTCGACAGCAATAAGTCTGAACTGAATTGTCCTCTTTGTTATCTTATGGGGCTTTTACAGTCAAACTATTATCGATAGGAACTGAATTACTGGTCTTGCTCAATAGATTCGAAAAGTTTTCGTGGCCCGCAAAATAATTATACAAACGTCAGAATTTATTAAGATCATAAAGACTCCGAGTCTATCTATTTCTGGCACAAGACGGCAATAAAACTCTGGAAAAAGTTTTCCATTAGCAAAAACAGAATATTTCTGTTGGGTATTTCCAAGATGAATAAGTCGGTTCAAATTTCCACTAGATTGCTATCCCATCACCGAAATGACGTCACGATACTTTTCATAGAATCTCCAATAATAATACATCCGCGATCCTCCATTATTGCTACACAAACGAATTTGAAGCGAACAATCCTACCAACCAACTAAATTGGAATACCGTCAATGTCGAAGGCACATTCAATGAATGAACGTTACATTAAGGTAACCCATAGTTATTGGAAATTGAACAAGGCTCGACGTCTATTGTCCCGGAATACAATCGAAATGGAACTGAAATATGAGTAAAATGTATGACGAAGAGGGGAATTAGGCAACGTTGTATCAATATTTGCGGGAAAAATAGGCCGACTGCTCAAATATTTACTTTCAGATTTGACTCAGGTATTCTAAAAGGTTTAACTAAGCTTCGTTTAAACCTGAAACAGCGGGGCAGTATTAGCTTGGTACTCACTAGAGCCACCAAAACTGTAAATTGTTTATGAAGACTAATTTTCATTTTACAAAAGTTTTGTACCACTTCTGTACAGATTATTTATTCAAAACTTAAAGCGAACATCAACAGCGCAAATTCTTGAGAGAACTTGAAACTTAAAGGCCCATTTTCAAGACGCGACACAATACAATTAATTTCGAAGTGGTGCCTACCCGAAGATAATGAAAACATCAGTCTGTCTTTGTTAACTTTAAATAATTAACTGACCGAAAATAACGATGTTTCAATTACGTGTAGCTTTATCTGGTTCTGAATATCACAGCACAAAAGAGTTTGTAATAGAATGCAACTCGACTTTATTCAAATCATTTCATCAAATTAGGTATCAAAGGCTTTCCTGCCTTTTTAGCCACGTAACAAAAATAAAGGTGCACTCGCCTCTGACGAAGCTTAATTAGCAAATCAAATATTCATTTATTCAGGGCGTCCCTGATAATGCAGGGGAGGATCGCAACAATGGCAGATCCAAGCTATTCTTGTGTCTCCTTGATTTTAAAATGTTGCCAACCGCTGTTGTTTTGCTATTAACATTGTGTTGAAGTGATTGGATTTTTTGTACCCTTCCTATGTGTCTAAGGGTAGGTATGCAATGGTTAGGACTAAGCAAAAGATGAGAAAATAAATGTAGGTGTAGTAAGTACATGTTTTAGTATACTTTTTTTTATTTATTTCAGTCAATCCAATGGTTTTCTGGGAGATTTCACAGTCAGCGATAAGACCGCCACTGAACCTACTCATAGAATTAAGTTTCTGTAAAAGAGTTGTTTAAATATTTTTGCTTTACAATAAAGTACCTAACTATCTATCTATGTAACTGCAACTTAAACAGGATGGAATCGAAATGAGATTCCGAAACTATCCGACAGTTAATATCAAGATGAGACTTCGATGCGAACTGGGAAATTTCCAATATCCGAAAATCGTCACAGTTACGCGAGGCGTGAAATGCCGACGTATCGAGAAAATATCGAGTCCCAATCATGCGACATGATGACAACTGACATTCAATTAAATATACCTCAAACTTTTCATGATTTGTGAAGACATTTCTTGATAATATGTGATGTTGTACCTACTTGTGTATCTTAACATATATCAAGTGACACAACTACACAACAACGAAATGGACCATTTCATAGACTATATGTATATCTTAACGGGTAGATAATGTAGATTAATAATTAATGGATCACTCTAGTTTCTATGAGCTCGTGCCAAATTGGCTAGAGCTGCATTATCGTTCCCTTAATATTAATAACATTTTCGGATTTTCCTGCTATCGGTCTCTACCGCATGAATCCGACTCATAAATGATAATAACTCTACGGCATCGCTGAAGCCCAATAGTTATTGTATTATGTATTAGGGATCGTTAACCACGTCCTAAGACAACATCGGCATCGGCGTGATTATATTAAAGCCTTATACATTTCCAGTCTTGAGACAGCATCAATATCGTGGGCCGTCAGATTAATTGACGCCTTCTGAAATCTCCGAGGTCTCACGGAGTATTTTGTTAACCTAATTTTCCTGCACGAAATATTTTCTCTAACAAATTATTCAGTTTTGTTCGAGATGAAAATCTCTGTTCCCCTCCAGCTCTGTAATTGCGTTAATCTCAGCATCAATCTTCTAATTATGAACGCAGACGTAGAACACAGTGCGGCTTGTCTTTTCATTTAAATGTAAAACAACTAAGCGTGTACTTAAGCGCATGGCATGTGTATTTACATCGCTATTGTTCACATTCAGCACGGAAATTGTGCTGCAGACATTTGTAATTAACAAAGTATTTGAAATTAATTTAAGTTTACGTGTTATGTTTCACTGAGAACGTTGAGGGTTGAATTGACGCCTAAGTTTTCTACCCGGGTTTGATTTTGTATGTGGAAGTTCACTAACAATATTCTGAGTTCTGACTGAAAAACTTGGTCCACAGTGATTGATACATTTTCAACACGAACGAATGCAAAAACGAAGACGACAAAATAGCGCCGTCCAACCTAGCAGATTACTTCCGTCGTCTCTAAACGAATCCCTAGATATAAAACGAAGCAATAGCTTGCCAGACTCGGGCTAACTGCGGACCGCTTTCAAGCTGTCTCGGCGGCCTCACGGAATTGTAGACAAACTAAAAAGACTGAAAGGCTTGAGCCGGCTGCCGGGTATGGCGGGTGTGCCAGACGAACGGCAATTGTTTGTCGAATCCGACGACGAGCCGGCTCGTTTTAAATGAGCAGTCTGAAACACCGTGAGCCTACACACTCGCGTGTATGTACTTTCTTATTACAAGCATGTATTTTTTTCTTCATGGATGGTGTACTGAAAAAAGAGGATTTTGTGAAATCTGCCGCTTGATGCTTGCCAAACCAAGCGGTCTGGCGTAGAGTTAAGCATGCAGGATTAAATGTGATGTAAGGAAACATATTGTTAAATTGGTTTTACGTTTTTCCGAAGTACCTACTTAAATTCAAAGAGTCGGTAACACCATGTGTTAAGCAGAATTCAAATAAAAACTGGCCAAGAGCATGTTGGACTTGCACACGAAAGGTTCCGTACCATGAGCCGAAGAAAACATGTTTGTTGTATGGGGGCCCCCTTTTATTTTTAATTTTATTTCATTTTTATTATTTGTTTTTATAGCGGCAACAGAAATATATCTGTGAAAATTTCAACTGTCTAGCTATCACGGTTCATGAGATACAGCCTGGTGATAGACAGTGGAGTCTTAGTAATACGGTCCCGTTTTTACCCTTTTATTACGGAACCTTAAAAAGGCGTTAAAAACTCTCCAGTAGAAAAAATGTACCAAATTTCCGGTTTATTTACCTTAGAACATTACCACAATCCACGTGCGAATCCACACAACTACAAACACAATAAATTATTCATAACTAACCCCAAATGCTCAACAAAACGTGACAGTTGAGTCTTGATCTACATTCCAAACAAAACGTTTTAATCAGAATACAGAACAACCCTTGAAGGAAGGGCTCACTTGGAAGCCTCTCACAGGGGCAGTGGGCTATCGAACGTACCGCTCATTTGTAACTGTGCGTCGGGAAGGCACTGCCGGCTAAATATGGATCCACGTGCGGAAATCACCATTTCCGCATGACAGTTTTTGAATGAAAAAGTACCTCAAAGTTGAAAGTATAGTTCTTAGTTGCTAGTTATGTTGAAATAATGTACTTACAGGGGCGCGCGGTGGTGTGTATACGTTTGAAGGGGTCCGGGAACAGCACGGGCGCGCATGCCGGGCGTGGAGCGGCTACGCGCGGCGCTCGCCGACTGACGCACGCCGCACGCACGCGCGCCTCTCGGCCTACGGGCTACGGGCTACGACACCCGCTACGCCGCTACGAAGGGCGCATTTCCACCGTCCGTTAAGCTTTCCTCATTCAGGGGTTGATGTAAACTGTAAATTCATTAAGTTCCTTGTTAATATTTTGTGATGATAAATGTGTTACTAATCCTTTAATAAAGTCGGTCCAACTATTAATGTTTATGGTTTTAGTTCTGAAAGAGCTTACTAAGTACAATTTAAATCGTACGTATATTTCGGTGTAAGTAACGGAAGGGCAGGCCGTAGCTCAAATTCTCGTGGCGGCTATTAAGTTAATGTCCGGGGGTAGATTTGAACAATAAAAATAAACATTTACCCACCGCCCATCGGGACGACAAAACTCCTAAACGACATAACTTTGTTATTCATGTAACGATATTAAAACAACAGATTCCCGCTGACCTTTTTTTACTTAGTTTAAGTCATAAATTACTCGGGGAGTTTAGAGTGAATTCTGGCAAGTTTGGCTTGAAAATGTGGTGAATAAAAAAAGTAGGAGTAGATGTCTAAATAAGTAAGTAGTGAAGGAGCTTGCAGAGCAGAGTAGGCGTATTAATTTCGTGCACGCGCACCCTAGACAGGTCACGACTTAAAAGAAGAGCTTCCTCCTCGAGAGCAGCAGGTTTATTTACCCCCCACTCGCACATAGAGTAAACAAACGGGTGGCCGCCAGGAGCCTATGTACTGAGCTATTTATAAAAGTAGCTATGTCACAGGAATGTCTGTTGCGAATAACTGACTGCCGGTAACAGGGAGCCTGCTTTGATGTGCTTTCATTTTAGGCATAGTTAGCATTGTGAACGTTGCGGTACGGTTTAGGTGAAACATTTTTTTGACATTGCAAATCGTTTGTTAGTACTTTAATTGATTGATAAATTATGGCGTCAACTTCTCCATGAGCTATGAGCTGAGACACAGCAATGACAAATGGCCACGTGTATCAAACTTTTTAACTTATTTATTTAACACGTTACGCACACACTTAAATACAACCTTGATGAAATTAAGTAAAATTTCGTAAGAATTTACATTTTTTTTGTGAGACATGGCTTTATGACTCGCAGACCCTTTTTATTATGTGCCGTCTGTCACACTGAAAGTGCGCAACCCATTTAATTATTTATTTAAAAGCTTGCAGTTTAAATAAATATGTTTAACTGTATTATTTTCATTAAATTATTTACCTACTTTAATAAAAAAAAATAACATTTATTTGTGGTGTAAATAAAAAAAAATGTTTTTGATGTTTTCAATAGTCGCTTTCAAAGAAACGAGCACAGCGCTTGAAAAAAAAAATCTGCATATGTATTTCTCAAATATATTTTGATCTCTACAAAATATTATGTTTATGAAATATAGTGGATAGGTACGTTTGCGAACTTGGTTTGCACTTGGCACCCACCGATAGCATTTGTCAGCTTACATTTAGGTACCTTATTTGAGCACACTGATTACCAGATTCTAAATTCAAATTCATAAAGATGAATAATTAATAAATTATAGTTAAAAGGTTTTTTTTATAAATAAGGTTGTTGTTATTACCATATATAGGTACTCTACGAAATTATCTATTGAGAGTTTTAAATGTATTTTTGAATGCGATTGAACCCTAAGCACTATGTCGTCAATTTATTTAAAAGATATCTTAATTTAATGATTGCTTACAAAAAACGAAACGCTACTCATCATGTTTCTCAATTTTTCCATACCTACTGAGTATTGACCCACGTCACAAATCACCCTCAATGTGCCTTTCTAACGTACCTGCTGCAACATACCTACAAGAGGGGTGATTTTAGGCCCCTTTTCCACTGGGCACTCTGGGCATTTTTTTAAACAATTTTTCAATAAGAAGATCCCTTTTGATTGTCATGTTATGTTATGTTTGGGTTGTCATAGCTACATTTTATAACCGTTACCGTATCTACCTTAGGTACCAAGATTGAATAAAATTGCGGAAGTGCAGAAAACAACAAGGCCTGCTATAATAAAGAATTTCTATGGCAGCGGGGGCTTTTACCGTTGCGAGGCCCTTTTTCTTTTTTAAATAAAATATATACTAATAGAATATAATAAAGATGAAGAGTTTGTTTGAACGCGCTAATCTGTGGAACTATTAGTTGGATTTGTTTTTTTTTTTGTAAATGATAGCCATATTCATGAGGAATGCTACAACTATACGGGAACGGAAAACTCGTACGGGAACAGGAAAACACGGAATATGTGCGTACGAAGTCGCAGGCAAAAGCTAGTTTTAAATAAAATCACAATGAGCTACGAAATTTTCAAGTGAAAAAATGGCAAAGCTGAAAATCATTTTTTTGCAATTTCTATCTCACTCACATCAAATATAATTTACTATGAAATAATTTCCTTTTTGTGCTAAAAATAGAAAAAAATACGTTCTAAATGTAAGGTTTTTATCTCGGATTGCGCGAGGCTTCTCTGCAAGAGCGAGACCCCGAGTGGCTGCCCTGCTCGCCACCCCCTAAGGCCGCCACTGGTCCTAGAAGCCCCATTTGATTATCCAAATATGACCTGGGCCTCCAATAGGTAAAAGACGGCCCTGGGTGGTTTAATCTTTCCTGGTAACCAAAAAGCCTTCTTATTTCGACATCTACATAGTCTACATAGGTAGGTATGTAGGTACCTAATACACACATATTCAAGGTGTTATTCCAAATTGGATTCGGAAGGCTATAGCAGAGGAAGGATCAAGAATCAGCTGTATTGGCACTCGGGCAAAGCGCGAGGGCAATGGACTGAACTGAATGATTGATAGCTTCACAACTTTCCTGCTTTCGACACAAACACAAAATACTTATAACAAAGTCCCGGATCGCCTCGTATGCCTTAATACGGTTTATAGGTAAACCTTACAGAAAATACTAGGGGTTGATACTTAGGTGTTTTCTTTTGATCTGTCATACGACTTTTATATAAACGCCAGAACACAGGATGCAGGTCTGCAGGAGCGAGCGAAGCTAGCTCGAAAAAATGAATACCTACCCATCTCTGATAGGTCTTAGTGGTAGGTACTCTGTGGATAGGTATTTTCTTTTTAACTGTGTAGGTACACTTCACATTATCAGTTGATTTGTCAACTTACGTAGAAAAAATCAGAACGTAGGATGCAACAATGTGAAAATTTTACATTAAGTATATAGGTATAACTAGCGACCCGCCCCGGCTTCGCACGGGTGCAATGAAGATACTATAAATATACCACGGTTTTAGAACTCTGGTTTAATATATAGTAACTTGAAACTGTGTCGTATCTCAGTGTTTTCGCGAAATCATCTTGAGAACATAACTTGAACGCTATTTATAGGGCCCCTGGCCGGTACCGCCGCAACCGCTATGTCCCTGCATTTTAACTGTAATATCTTCGAAAATATTCATTTAAATTACATGTTGGAAAGAGCCATATTGATCTACATAAAATGCACAATGTATTTAAGGTACTTTATTGGATAAGGATTAATGATGTATTGCTTAAAATCGCGTCGTGAATAAGCCATTATTTCTCTTAAAAAGGATAAAAATGGTTATTGTGGGTTATCCCTAAGAGATAGACATATACCATCGCGGACTTTTTTGTTGAACTTTTTAAGGTGGACAATACTGTAGTACATTATTTTGGTCTATCTCGTAGGGTTCAGCCAGCGTTTGCAATATAAGCGCAAAAAAACGTGCTTATTTACGACATCACATTAGAAACCTCTAAATTTATCAGTGTTTCTCTACTATATTATGCATGTAGGTATTATACCTACATATTTATAAACCTTCCTTAAGCATCAAAATCCGTTGCGTAGTTTTAAAGATCTAAGCATACATAGGGACAGACAGACGGCGGATAACGACTTTGTTTTATACTATGTAGTGATT
>NDFZ01005099.1:136512-152004 GCA_002192655.3 Mamestra configurata | reverse complement strand
GCAGGCGGCGCCAGCTGCTCGGGCTCGAGGCGCGGCGGCGGCACGGGCGGCGGCTCGGGCGGCCCGCAGCCGTCGCCCAGCACCGACCACGACGTGGGCGGGCCCGCGTTGTCCCTGAAGCGTCAAACGTTACGTTAGTGACGAGCCACGAACAAGCCTAATCGAAGTAAAGAGGCGAGACTTACTTGCAAGCATCCATTATTTGCTTGGATGTCATGCCGATATGGTAGGTGACAGGCTTGAGTGGGTCCGTCTTGAGAGGCTCCAGCTTCACGACCGGTTGCCGACCGCCCAGCATGGTCTCATTACTGCATCCTGCATTACTAGTAGTTTCCGCTGAAAACAAAACAGAGCATTTAATAAACTGCCCGAATAATAAAATAATGTTGCACTTAATAAATAAACAAGTCTATCAAATCGCCACATCAACGCCTAGGTGGCATTACGTAAAAACCTTAAATTCAGGTTAGTAATTTCGCGTTATATGTACAAATGATTCAATCGAAAAAAACTGACAAAAGTGATACCGTACCTAATGATAAATCACATCCATAATCGCGTAGAAATGAACAAAAACCAGTTCCAAAATGAAACTTAAAATGTTAAAAATTTATCTTAAAAATTAAATATAATATTTGTACTTGAACCGATAAAATCTTCTATGTACTAACTTTTATTTTTATTCTTCATATTTCTTGCTGACACAATTTTTCAGACGAGATACTAAATCTGTCGAAGATCGCAATGACATTGACAGTATTAATTTACTCGAAAAATAAATTACAGAAAAAAGCTTTACGTGTAACGAGTTTACACACGGAAATGTTAATTGCTCTACATCTACATTATTTAGTGGCAACGAGTGTTACATTACAACAGATAAGCTGCAGCCAGGAGTCGTTCTATCAACTTTCCTAATAATAACTCGACAAAATTCAACCAGTCACGGAAAGAGATTTCGTTTATTTATCCTCATTCATCATTAAAATCCATTCGACTGTATTGTTTATTACACCAACAAGTACATAATGATTTATTTTCTATTATCCGGAACAAAAACTGTAATGCATTCCCTTTTAAATCATAGAAGATGTTTTGAGGGATAACAAAGGCGCTCAATCATTCGTAAGACGACCTGAGGCTTTTGCACGGCTTTGTTCGCTGAGCGTTTAGCCACCGCATTATTCTCATATTCTCGCTGGCTTAAAGATATGGATATAATGGAAGCTTTAAAAGAGAGCTTAGACGAAATATGGCCGTAACAGATGCGCGGATTCGGTGGAACGTTTTTTTGCACAGATGAGGCAGGTAGGAGCTAAGTCCCAAAAACGAAGCAGGTTGTCTTAGTTTGCATTCGAATCTTCAGTTCATTCTGGTGATGCACTAAGTGGTAATTTTATTAAAAAGTCACGGGAGAATTATTGTTTGTTAGTTTATCTCCTTACGTGGGAGTAAATTAAAATACTTCAAGATTTGCACCGGATCAGTTCAACAAAATAACATTTCGAGCTTGAGTCATAATTTTTGTCTCCTTGTCGAGATACAAAGGAATTTTCGGTGGAATTCATGTCGTCTTAAGATAGCTTGGTTACTTTTTGTGGAGCTGTTTCCAAAAATATATACGAGGAAACTTTTTGTGTTAACAAAGGAGTGTTAATTGGATCAAAAGTGTACATGTGACATAATTTTGCTGATATTTTCAAACTATTCTATTTCTATGTTGCATGTAAAAGGCATAAAATACAAAATATTTCGAGAACTTGCTTGTGAATTAAGTGATGAGTTGATGACTGATGATAAAGTAATTGCTCGTTCCACCTTTGTTCTCCGTGTTAGCCTTAAGTGGAAAAATAAAATATAGACTTACTGCTCCCAGGCTCCTTCTTAATTTCAGGTTGCGTATCTGAGAATCTCTTCAACAGATCTTCGGCGAGCGACTCAGCGCTGTCGCCGCCGGTGGCGTTACCTTCGCTTTTCGTCACCTGTAATACAAACATAACATTATCACCAGGAACTAGACCTTTAGGGAGCCCTACCGATAATGCTAAATCCTGCCGCCCGGGAAAAAAGGGAAATAGAAGTTAGTACAAACCGTACGCGCTCTCGCCGCCTGCGCTTGTCGATACTGTGTCAGAAGCTGCTGCATCATTGTCTGAAAACAATATTACGATCGTTACTACAACTTCGTAGTACGATAGATACATTAAGCTAAATTAGACAATTCACAGAAGCACACTAAACTTAATCTAAGAGACCGATTTCTTTTGGTGGTCATTACAATTTTAGGGCACGCTACAGGGGTCAATAAAGATAGGCTTCTTTTTTCAGCATCATTGTTGCGTGTTCGGGAATCAGCTTAAAGTTTAATATCATGAACAAGAGATTAGTACTTGTTGCTGTGGCGATAGATTGTTGGCGTTCTTCTGTAAGTACTGCAGAGTCTGTAGCTGGTGTTGCGTGAGCGGGGGCGGTTCCTCTGGCCGCTTGCCCGGGTACGGCGGCGGCGCCGACTTGGGTGCCCGGGATGACATCTCCGCGGATATAGGCAGGTTCCAGGCTTCCTCGATAGATGGGAGCTGACGACGTCTGCGAAAAGTTTATGAGATTATTTTTACAGGCCGAAATGATGCGGCTGAATATAAACATTAAACAAATCACGCAAATACTTAAAGGTTCAGAAAACAAAATAACAGGGCATTCACTTACTTTCCAGTAACAGAGGGCATAGGCGCGTGTGCCAGATGTGATCTCAGGAAGGCGAGCCTCTGTCGCAAGGCGGAGTGCGTCGCGGTTGCAGCTGCCCCTCCGTTTGTGTAACAAGCGAACGCGTCCCTGGGCATCTGACAGCTTTCATATAAACTGCCGAGATTTGTCCACGCCGCGGAGTGACCTTTGTCTAGTTGTACTGCACAAATGTACGCTTGTAATGCATCCATCGGCTGGTTTTGTTGCTGATATAATACACTGAAAAATCAAGATATATAAAATAGAAGTCTTCTGAAGTCATATCAAACAAGCCATTATCTAACTAATATGTTCTTCCTCACCCTATAGAGCACCAAGTGTCGGCATTTCCCTCGGACTTTTCTACGGAGTTCCTATACGCTATGAAGGCATCGTGCACCTTCCCCTGCGCCGCAAAGCATCGCCCGAGCAGGTACAGCCCTGCTCCCGACTCCGGCTCGGCGGCCACCGCGCGCTGCAGGCACCAGATGGCAGCACGCGCGCGCGCCGCCGGTTCGCCCAGCGACACGCAGCGGTGGTACAACCAGCCTGCATTCCATCACATATTTTCAATGATGATCAGGTAATTATATTGAGTATCGTAGCAGCGAAGTGATATACCAAAGCTGTTTCAATCTTTCAAATTGTAGACTCACCCAATTGCCTGCAGACGTCTGCTTTCAATGTCGAGGACAACTGAGGCTCCTTTAGCAGTCTTTCGTAGGCGTCCCTGGCGGCTTTCCTCAGGCCTCTGGCTTCGAGTAGATGCGCGGCGTGGAAGCTGAGCTCGAGGCGCGTGAAGGTGGCGTCCTGGTGCGGCGCAAGGCGCGCGCGCCGGAAGTGCACGGCAGCGATGGACCAGTGGCGGCGCGCCTTGAACATCAGCGCCAGCCGCAGGTGCGCGTCCGCCGCGCGGGTGAACCCCGGCGACACGTACAGTGCCATTTGCAACGCCTTTGTCGCCCTGCCATACAAAACTTTTACCTAAACCTCCCCATCAATATTGTGAAGGGGAACAAGAGTTTTATTGCGCAGTGCGGACTATTGTTAAGCAGAATCCTGTCAAAACAATTGGTAAACAAAAGATCGCAAGCAATAAACTGAATCGTTTACATTTGAAAAGCCTTACAAAGGACTTTGTTTTCTACCGGCCGGCTAGAAAACAATGTCAAAGTTACAGCCTGAACTTGACTGTCGTACAAGGTCAGACGAATTGTAAATAATAGTATAAAGAATGAGTACAGCTGTTATCATAACAACTCTCCGTACAGATACCAAACAAGAGAACAAAAAGCGAAAACGTAATGCGGACTTTAAATTTCACTTTTTTGTGAAATAAATCTTCAAAGACCTATAGAAAACTTTTGAAATGAACGGATGGAACGACAATGCTGCTGTTTTTACGTTCTATTTTCTTAAAATATATCCGAACACATTAAACGTGTACTGCTCTTATTTTTTTTTTGTTTATATCCCGCATTTTGGATTATATGAAAAGAACTCATCTTTGGAAAAGGAATATACTTACACACCTAACCTAGGCTTGGATTCTTACAGAAATCAGAATGAGAAAGTTAAAACTCGAGCGTGTAATGCGTTTCGTAGAATACAACAAGATGAAGAATGCGATGAAGACATCGGTGCGTAAAAAATAAAACACGGAATTGAACCATAATATCCGTAGGGTTATTGAGGAGCGCATCACCGGAGCGTAACGTCACCGATGCGCCCGCGGGGTCGATGACCGTCTGAGGCTCGGTCGTGCAATCGATCGGACGATGCAACACAACGTCTAGACAGCGATCGTCGTCCGAATCCGATGCCTATAACGCCTGTATTTAGATGACCTCCGCTGACATTTGGGAGCCGAAACAAAGGAGTGAGACAGGTGCTGGGCCGAGTTCACCCCGAAGTCCACGACTAAAATTAAATGACGATACGACGCACACACGCATCCGTCAGTGTGGCGGGCCTTAGAGAGCTTTCACCGGCCGTGTCGCCGCCGGCGATGCTCGACATACATAATAATATTATATTTCACATAACTTCTTATTCACATTCACTGTTCTTCGGAATGAGGTGTGATTGCCGATTGTCACGCGATGCTCAAATTCCCACCTTCACTGCAGACTGAGCACAAGCCAGTTGGGACATAAATACATTAGAAATAAGAATGGAACTGTCTCGAACATGTTTCATGAAAAAACCTAAAGAGTTCTCAGTTAATTACACATTTTCAGCCTCTTCCCACGTAATTTACAATTAACAAATTACATCATACTGTGACCTTCGTTCGATAAGTTTTGTCGACGGATATGATAAAAAATGTTAATTAAATACATACAATTTCAACAATGTAAAATTACTAAAAGTTTACAATTTCACGATGCATGGCGGCTCGAAGTAGTATTTATCGTCCCTGAAGAACGATAAGACATCGTATAACAGGGCAGCTAGTGCCCAGGGTGCCCCTATACAAAGATAACACATTGGTCTTTGTGCGATATCGCCGACTAGGTTTATGGTTCACTACTTCACATTCACACCCACCCACCCACGCGCTACGATAATAACATGACATGTATACGACTGTCGTGATAACAATATTGATCAAAATATTTAGCGTTTGTGTTTAGTAAGCACAAGTCAGTGTACGAATATAACGAATTAAATATAATTGTATTTATACCTCTTTATATAATACCTCCATGTTCATGATGTACTTAACATCAGGATGCTCATGTTTTAATTATTCGCTATCTCTTAGGTACTTGCGTGTAACCAAGACTAGTCGTATTAATTCACGGTTTTTAAGGCTTTCTTGTAGATTTCTCATGTGCACATCTGTTTACAATAATACATGAACCACATGATGGTATTGAAAAATAAATATCCTGAGTAAACGACTGGATCGATTATAATCCGGTTCGCTACCTGCCCGGGCCCAACCTTGGCCATTATCAGTTCACTCAGGTAAGGGGATTGTATAGAACTTATAGAACCCTACTTATACAAACGAAATTCTTACTTCTATTCAAATGAAATTTTTAATTTACTGAATGAACAAACATCTGGTGAGTTGTTACGTTCAATGTTAGGATTTTAGAGCCCCCATAAAATAAAGTAACTTTCAGACAAAAACCAAACGCAGTATAAGCTGAATAGTTTCGGCCGATGACGTCCGTAGTTATTCCTGCACAATAGCAAAAGTAAAACAAATAACCAGGAAGCATGGAATGTGTGCGGTATTCGAGGTGTTTGGCGACGCAGTCGGCGCGGGTGCGGTGTACAGCGAGCAACGCTCGGGCGGGAGCGCTGGTGGCGCGGGGAGAGGACACGGCATGAGGCAGCTCGGCTTGACCTAGTTCTGCACAGTCGCGCGGCTCAAGGACGGATCGACCGCTATTTATAGAGTTCATTCGTCGGTCGTCATACTCACTTTACATAACTGAAGTAAGCAGTCGCTAGGTGCGTCGCTCGACACGTGATCCCGCTGCACATAATGAACTCGCGATAGGTACTTTCCCACGGAACTGCCGACCTCGGGGAACATACGCACAATAATAAACCTATTTAACGAGGGATGCTCAAGATTGAATAGAGCACACGTGGTGCTGAGAAATAAGGTCAAAGTCATACACTTGTGCGATCCTGATTACAACCGGAAATTTTCAATTACGTAATTAAAATGACTAAGACAAAACTGAGTTGGGCATTGCGTTAAGACAAGTTGGTTTATGTGTTTATCAGATGGCTACATTCTGATGATGAAAACGAGCCCTATCGGAAACCTAGACTGTTTGACTTGTTGACCGACCTACTTACCTAGATACCTACAAGGTATAAGTTTCATACACGGATCGAGACGAAATGCTATGACAAAACAGAAGATATCATGTGCAATCAAAAAGACAAATTAACCGATAGTGTCAACAGTTACACATGAGGACCACATGAGGAGTTTGTACCATTTGATACAATAGTTCCCGTGATATGATGCAATCACGAGATGCATGCAACGTGAACGTACAATTCACCTGACTGTACTCATTGCATCACGGCCTTGGCTCCACGGCAACAGAATGCAATACAAACTGCAATTGTATGCACTATATAACTAGATAGTCACAGTGAAGGTTCGCAACGTAGTGCGTTACGAACACATGCATGATTTTATTACTTCCTTCATAGCAGATGCCACCTGATGAATTGTACAACATAGCAACGATGACGATAACCAAGCCACACCCGCTGATTGGAGGATTACCTTCGCTCAATAGAGTTCGCAAGCAAACACAATGGTATTTTGATTGCATGTCGCTTACGAGTTACGTCTGACGGACGACACTCAATGTTTATATCCACAAAAGCTGAAATAAGTTGGATAATGTTAGCACTTCTTGGTATGGTACTTGTATAGATACTATTTTGCGGTTTAAACTTTCGAAAGGGATCTGACGACATGATGGCGCACCGTGCAGCCGTTGCATTGCGATACCAAGGTTCGCGTCGGTTAGGGCACAAATTTAGCTAGTTTGGGAAACGTACGTGCCGCTATGCACATAATTGATAATGAACGAGGGCTCGTTTATCGGCGACGTCATGCTCGTTGACCCACTTTCGTCCCATTCGATACCACTTATATACATTCAGTGGCCTACCTACTCACAAAAATGATCTCATGAACGCGATATTTCAGATATGTGCCGGCTATTTTCAGTAACGGCGCAATTCACTATACAGAATTTGAAATTGAGTGCTCATAAAGTTGAAGCAATTCATATCCAATTCTATTTTATTCTAAGGCCAAACGAAAATGTGGGTCGTCTGTATTTACAGGCGAGAAAATTCTATTCCGCATAATTCGTTTTGAAGTGTATCATCAAGTCGTACTACCGAGAATTCCGACCGCCTGTACCTATGAAACCTTTATGTGTACCAGATTTGTACCAGACTTCAAATAGAAACTCCATGTTCAAATACCGGATGACGAAATAAGGTTAGTTCTCGATAACAACTGTGATATTAAAAGCCGTATTATCGATTTCAATGCCAAACCTGACGTACTAAAGAAATAAAGTATAGATAGATAAGCCTGTTATTCTATACCACAGTGTACAAGGTAGTTATAAAGATGGCAGCTAGAGGCTACGCTTACGGTACCTGAGACCTAAGCCGGCAGTTAAAATATTATTGCATTATGTTCGCAATTTATATTCTTATGAGCACACTCTTGACTGCCCATGAAGTATTGTAAGAACGCAAACACGTCGCAAGCCTCTCGTGCGATACGTATAAAGTATATTATGATATCACGAATTATAATAAATTAGCTGTTTAACTCCCCAACGACTAACCACATATACGCAATAATATTTCTACATACTCATACTTATATGACTACCGTGTTATCCACTAATTATAATTAACAGGCATATAGTAAATGCGACAGAGGCCTCGACTGGTTACGGATAACGTTGCCACTGTAGTATATTTGCATCATGGCATAAGTGCGTTAAAATATAATAAGGTTTTTTTAATTATAAAGCGACACGAGTAAACAGATACAAAGACTGACGCGGAAGTGAGCCAGTCACAGCTGCACATCGCGACTTACTCACACTCGCACGACTTGAATACTTGATATTCAGCACGTCCATAAAATCAGATGTTCGTGGATCAGCAAAATTATGCGACTTCATTACTGAACAGGTTCTTCGGGACTACTCAACTGATGTTTTATTAGCACATGTTGTGTTGTATAACGTAATAATTATAATAGCCAATAATATACGTCAGCTGTTTCTACTTAACCCGTAGATTATTGTACCTATCGATAATTAAACACGCATAACGTTGCTTCCAAAATGAATAAACCGAACTAAAATTGTAATATTTTAAAACTCAAATCTGATGCGCAGTCACGAACATGCAAAGCTTCCCCCTAACATAAAAAGAACAGAACATTCTGCACTATTATTACATTACAATCGGCGGAGTGCCCTTGATAACTACCCCATACGATTCACACACAGCTCACAAGTGTTCTAACAAGTACAATACTTATTTACATGCAGCAGAATTAAAAATGAGCCCCATCCCTAACATTACAGTTTAGAAGGGTTGAACCCTTTGAGAACGAAATTTTTAAGCCTTCATCGACGTCATAGATTGTTGTTCGGACAAAAGCGAGGGCAGTAGCACATACGTGCATGGTAGAATCGGCGCGACACGCACCACGAACATTAGATGGCGAGCCCTCCCTAGCGTGGCTGAGGCGCAAGGGAAAATTGCTGATCGTTCAATACTGACGTAACACAATCTTGCAAGCTGCGAGCCCTTTCGAATGCTACCTTTTTGCGGTCACCGGTCGCTTTCTAATTCTAATGTCTATTGTGCGTATAAAGTGACGGCTAAATTGTAAGTACTGATCGGCATCCGTGAGAATAGCTCCGCTGCTCGATAATTATGCGTGCTCGTATGCGTGTGAGCGTAACATGTTATTTCCAGATAACATATACGTAATATATGTAAGTATGTAGAATGCAGGTAAGTAAATAACTGTGCTTGTCCAATAGCACAAGATCTTTTTCACACAAGATTGACTCGTTGCTCTAAGTCATTTAATTGTGCTTGGCTAAAAACATGAAGAGGAGATAGTACTAAGAAAGATACCATCTATCTGAAGTTGTCAAAAAAAATACATCAGCGATGAGATGAACGGAATGCACACATACGTGTAAGAAGAAACGTTTTCTGCTTATTGGATACGATACGCTACTTTAGAAAGTTTATGAATTGTCAAGCTGAATCATCATTTTGAAGTTTAGAAAACATTATTCATAAATCATAAATTCATAACATATTCGTATTATTGTCTCTTGTAAATGCTGTTGGGTTTCTTAACCGTGACAGAAAAAGAAGTACCTACACAGAAACAAAATGAGAGCAGTTTTTAACAGAATAAACCTGCGCCTACTAAGTTCAATTAATTACGGGTCAGTATCAATAATACGTCAACCACGTGTTTGGTCGTGTGCTGAAGTCATGAACTATCAAAACACTATTTGTGGTGACGGTGATAAACCCAATTCGCGGCTTGTTATCTGTGTACAATATGCCTATTGTGAAGTACGAAAGTAATTTACGTAACACACGTTGTTCACGCGAATCATCATTTACCATCTACGTGTTCGACATATCTAGTGGCAGCCGGCTGTCCAAATTACTCGGAAAAGGCGTAATATTGTGAATTACCAGGAGTTTTTAGTGCAGGGCTTACTAAATACTTTTTTTGAACATTTGATCAACTATTTAACGGTCCAAAGAATAATTTCACTAAAAATAAGTTTAAAATTACGAGAAAAAAAAAATAGAACAGTGATTTTCATAAAAGGAATGCAATAGACATGTATGTGTCTCATTGTCATTACATCACACGACCATATTAGTCAGTGGTGGTGTAAACAAAAAGCTTACTGTGTGCTTACTCAGCCGCGGCCTTGCTTGGCGTGACGTTACGCACCCGCCCGCTGCCGTGACGTGGTCTGGTGTGACGTATGGCTTTTTTCGCGGAAATTCCATCGCGGACATCGCTCGCGGAGATTGCGAATTCACACGGACCTAGCAACGCCGCTCGACTCCATACCAAAAGAATTTGACAGAATTGTTGACTGAATTGACATTACATAAAATTTATCCGACTGGTGATATCCTCAAATTAATATTGTGGAAGAAATAAGAGTTTAGTAACTAGGAAAATGAATTCTGAACAATAATTTTCTACGTATCAACGCGTAGCTTTATCCTGATGATTAATAAAGTAATTTACACATCAATACGTCACTGCCCGCAGGTAAATTTTATTAATTAAGCGAAATTGACGTAAAATTAATACGTCATACCTATTTGCTAATTTGCGAATTGTTTGAGATTATCCGAACATTTGTATTTTTTGCACAAATACAAGTTGAAGAGATTATAATTCGGCAGTAATTGTTTACGACGCCGCCGAGGACTCGAATAAAATAAAAAAGACCATTTACTCCCTAAAATTTCAACAAGCCAGTGGCAGTTTACCTTTTGCACGTGTAAACAGAAAAATTGTGGTGGACATAAAAACTAGGACAGGCTGCTTGACACAGTTCATGCCCTGCGTGGGTGGTTGCCCTACAGTACCGATGTGGGTGGGTCTGCTTACGTAACTCAAACAAAGCCGAAGGGCACCCGCTTGCTACAGAGCCTTTCGCAACGCTCGCCCTACGAGTCCTACGACTATTATACGAGAATTATGAACGTTTGGACATCTAGCCGATATAAACGAGCTCGCTTTGACTGTTCAATGTAAGAATACATTTTAAGTTGGCCCAGTACGTTTTAGGAACCGAATGTTCGTGGTGACGGGGTCATTGACAGAGTGAAGGCGGAGGCGAGGACGGCGCGGATGCAGCGAGTGCAGCGAGCGAGTTCCGGTGCACTACGCACCAGGTATAAATAGCGATCCGTTAGTGTCGACGACCGCGCGCCGACATCACTACATTCACCCTGCTCTTAACTCTGAGCCGTGACCTAGATTACAAAAAAAAACATAGACTATCGTTACGACTTACGTCAGGGGAAAAAAGGGCGTAGCGCGCTCTTACTTAAATCGAAAAGTCGTTCCCACCGCAGAGGTTAGGGGGTATGAGAGGGCAGGGTGTCGAGCTACGTTCCTAAATCGGGACGGGTGGCCGGACGGCAGGGCCCGGATAGGGATGGGTGAAGGGGGAGAGCTAATAATGCATACGGTTTTCGGCAACTCGATAGTCGGCTTGTCGTTGTCGGTGCGCGCGCGGCCCCCTCGCCGTGGTGCCCTCCCTGTGCGTGGAAGGGCCGTGCGTACGTGACGCGCCGCACACCGCGGGACGAAGGGCGAGAGCCTGCGCCCCGCCCGCACATCTCTAATACAACTTAGATGCACTACTAGCCTAGGGTCGGAGACCGCGTTCTCTACTGCGCACCTAATACTTGTTAGTCCTGTTGCGAGCCAATTTACATAGATAAAACTATATGCATGTACCGCTATTTTCTTTGGCAGTAACTTCACATAATACCACTAGCTAGCATGAGAAACGCTGTCAAATTCCGGTTTGTCCGCTCTATAATGTTGCTAGGCGGTATTCAACAAACCAAGCCGACTCCCACATGATATTATGTACGAATAATAACACAGTCGTTTTGACGTAATAATTTTCACGCGGTGTATAAATGGATGTGTATTATTTGTATAAATAATTTTATAGTCTCTTAATAACAAATAATATTTTGAAACTTTTATGACCCGAAAGATTCGAGTGAGCGTCGACTTTAAGAAACCTTCAAGTCACCTGTTATTATGTTTTATGTATACCAATACATTATTTTAATCTTACGAACTCGACTCTGAGGGACGAATACATTAACAAGAATCGTGAACGTATTTCATCAGCACAGACGATTGGAAGACAACAATATTCATGATGCATTCAAACGGTACACGCTGAGCGCGCCTGCCAACGGCTGTGTACAACTGGCCCTAATAAGACTTCCTCTTCGCTGAAACTACCTAGGTATACATAAGCTGCATGTGCTGGCTTTTCACCTAGCTCTGTTTCTACATAATATGTAGACGCAACATTTTACTTGAAATGCTCTCAGGGACAGGATACGGTCCGAACTACCGGAGAAGTTTGCCGGTAATGGTGAAATTAACTACCGAATGCAATTACTGTGCAAAGCAGCGAGCAGGCAAACATGTCGAGAAATTTTATCGCTTTCTACGCACAGTCTGTTTATTTACTACGAAATGCGTGGTTAAACCTTGTTAGGTTTAACCATATTATCAGCACACCAAGTTACGTTGATACTTGCAACGTGTATGTTGCTAATTCAGCGATAAAACATTGGATTTCTGTTTTTACACTGCACTGGCCGAGCAGTTTTATCTACAAAAATATCTCATTTAACTCAAAGCAACGTTCAGCACGTGTAAGCTGATAATGATGGTATTGTTAAACCGAATACTGTAACGTGACATTTCAGTAGATACGTAATAATCACAAAAATATTAACGATGCCCCATGGAAAAGAAACTCGGAACTTCTTTGTGTGTAAAGACGGATTCACATAGTCGTGAGTAGCTAAACAATATAATAACTAGTTCAAGGAGCAGCTGATGTCGTGACAGGTGTGGTGGCAGCCGGCAGGCACCTGCCGCCGCACGCGCCACCGCAAGCTGCTCTAACAATTACATAGCATTCATTACTACATCACAATCGATACTAAACGACCTGACATTACCTAGCTAGTCTGACATTACCCTGCAGCTGACTTCCATTCCTTACATAATGTAATGAATTATTTAACAACCCAGCAGGGATGCATGTAAGTCGCCTTTCCACTTATCAAGAACCTAGTTTATTTAACATTATTGTGTAAAAGTCTGTAGATTGTTCGATACGCATAAACTCGGCCACGCGTCGAATACTGGAGAATTCTAAAATATCCATAAGAATAAATGAATGATAATGCGCCCTCGAAAAAACAAAAACAGACTTAATTTTATTATGATGTGAACTCATGGTCTGAGAATCGCAAATGCAATGATATTTGTTGAAAACTTTAGGAGTTTATAATATTTTACTCTGAGAAGTTGCCCGACTCAAAACCCTGGGCTTAATTTAACACTGCCTTTCAAATAAATGAAAAAGCTGTTGGTGCAAAATCTGCTACAACTTGGGCTTGGCTATTGTGCAAAACCTTCTACAACTTAGCTTGGTCAATTCTGTACATAAGCATATTCTGTGAGATATTTTTTCAAAAACTATACTTTGAAGTAAATAGTAAATAAAGCTTTTATACACCAGTCTAGACTTAAACTTGTCCGTTTTTGAAACTGCGTAAAACCAGATGGGTTCAGAAAAAAGTTGCTTAAATATGCGAAAATCTTTATGTCATGTTAAATCAACTTATTCAATGTGTCTTGAACTCTAAGAAGCTTCGACTTGTTTTAACAAGCGAACACATTTCCGGGGGATCTACAAAAAAGGACTAGGCGAGTATATCGATGAACAAGTTTACAAAACGGGCCTAGCAAGTCTAGTCGCTGGAGGAGTCCAGAGAGTGGAATACCGTTACTGGTTAGCGGCGTTGCGTAGATAATGCGCGGACCGGTCTGCGACTGATAGCCAATATGATTCGTGATAACTATTACGATACCGCTGATGAATGAGATAAAAACATAGTAACTAGATATCAAAGATATCGACGTAAGCTTTGTACTTTTTGCGTCATGTTGACGCTAATATCATATTGTGATTTTATGGAATTCGAATGTGATAACGTGAATAAGCTTGGAGCAAACCAAACACGGATGTCTATCGCAGTAATCTGTGCTAGTTGATGAAATCGTGACTCCCAAAATAATAGAAGTTGGGGTTTTATAGATATTTCTAAAAGGATAAAATACAATTTGCCGCATGAAATTTCATTTAATGGTAAAATGACAGTTAATTTACCAGGAAGTTAACAATTATTACGTTCCTCAAGCAAAACCAGCCAGCGAGGAGTGGTTTTTCCTATGTATGTATATGGAAGTACTCCAGCCCGGTGCCTTACGTTGCCTCATTAAATATCCGAGCAGTGTCGCCACTACCGGTACAATGACCAATGACGCAAGACAAAAGTGCGCGAATTTTGCCTCATTTAGCTATCGGACAACGGATTCCAGTCAGTAATCATGACTCACAGATTTCCCTCTACAAATCATTTTAATTATATACACCGCAATGAAGGCTTACTCATCAGACGAATCCGTATGTCCCATGGTGTCGCGAAGGTAAGCAGTAAGCAAGCAAGTAGGTCATAGGTACTTATCCATGTGTAGCCATTAATGCGAATCATGATTAGATGGGCTTAGATAATGATCAAATCCAAAAAATGGTTGGGACCATCATAATTATACGTTCTGAATTAAAATCACAGGCATCAACACAACACGAAAAAATAGCCTGGCGGCCCGTTATGTTTGTGTTATTAGTTATTTATACAAAATTGAGAGTAGATATCATGTACGCAATGGCAAGTGATTGATGAGCTCTTGGCAATGTATAGAATGGGTTAGCAATGGCCTGCTATAGGGTGAGGTGAGGCGAGGCATCGCGTGCGGCACTGTTGCGGCCACGCCGGCCACACTCCACCGACCTACATTTTATGCAGCGCGGCGCGGCGGCACACTCATTATTTACTAGCCGTAACGCACGCACTGACCACCCTCATCATGTCATTTACCCTTCCTGTTCCTGTCCATGTTGTGCTACCAAAGTCCAGATGAATAAGGAGAATTGCACCAAACAGCTACCTGCGAAAACACTACAAAAAACATGCAAAAACCATTCAAACGAACAAAAACGCGACCTCTCGACGGGACTTGGTCCGGAGCCGTCGACGTTGGTGTCTGCATTTCGGAAACAAAACACAATAGAAAGAGTCGCGTGCGAACGCGACGCAGGGATACGGGCGGCAGGTAGATAGAGAGAGCCGGCACGAGGGCCGACGTAAACAAACCGCGAGTTGGGAGCTTCGACCGCACTCACCATTTCGGGGATCTTTGGATCCGTTGCTGTTCGGAGCGGCCGCAGCGGCCCACGTAGTGAAGAGCGGAGACGTCGTCAGCGAAAACAGCACAAGCACTCGATCACACAGGGTGGTTCAGCACGCACACGGTACATACGAACACGATTCGTCCCGTCC
>NDFZ01005099.1:62038-135568 GCA_002192655.3 Mamestra configurata | reverse complement strand
GCCGCGTCGAGCCCGCTCGTCCTACGTCCGGTGAATCACGACTCACGATGTCGACATGACAAGCCAAGCCACAGCTTGCAGTGCTTTTGCTCCGACCGAAATTATTATTGAAGTTAGATATTCCCGAAGAGCGACGTCCGTCCGGTATGTGATGAAACGAAACACGCAAAGCTCGTTTACATTCCTATTTACATAACACACATTTTTTTATTTTAGTCTATACGGTATTCGTTTCATTGACGTAGGTAGGTACATTTGGAAAAGTTTATTTATAAATTGGATTAGTTTGTATAATTTTACAGGCAATTCAAACATGGGACTGAAAGCATTGTAGCTTCTTTAGAAAGTAGTTCCGACCGCACTTTTGCAATCTTCATCGATCAAACCTCTGGGCCATATTCTAAACACTTATGTACCCACTTGTTCAATTCATACTAATAATACTCATAGCGCAATAACCGATTATTTCTTAAATTTTGAGTTGACTTATTGTATCGACTCGATATTGAGGTAGGTACACAAACGACGATCGAGTAGGTACTATTGGTACTCAATCCTTATACAATTGAATAGTGGCCTATAAAAATATTAGACCGAGGCTGTTTTTTTTTGTAACTAAACGTAGAAACACAATTCTGCCACAATAACCGCAATAAACTCATGCCCTCCACAAAAAAAAAACTTAAATAAAATTTACGGCGCCATCCATCCACCATAAAAAATAAAAGCTAAATTATTTTTTACTTTCAGCAGTTCTTTGTTCTGAAAATCCTTACCATTCAAAAGCGTTATAGTGATAATAGCAGAGTCCCAATCCATATAAGAACAGCGGGTCCTTCCAGTTATCAGGCTCCAGGGCGTAGAACTTCTGATACGCTGACATCGCTGTAAAAAAACATTGAATGAGTTCGAATCCCATGCTGAAAAATAACTTGCAAGTTTTCTATTTGCGCAACATACTTATATTTTAATGCTACATCTGGTTATTTATCCAAGTACTTGATATATCTAAATAATAAAATAAATAAACCCTATACCTACTTCAAATAACCACTTTGCATAATAATAATGTAGAACAAAAACAGAGACAAAGTTGTGACAAAAATTAAAAGATCACACGGAAATAATATTGTTTCATAACAATTTAACACAAAACGTGCCGTTTTAAAATTAACGCAAATTGTATGAACGCTAATAGGAAACGAAAGAAACCGACTTGCAACAGTATTATTAATTTACAATTTACATAATACTTATTAAAAATCAATGTCACGCGGATACCGGTTTCACCCCTTATTGTTTGGTTCACAGATCAGGGTTACAGAATTTATTTGACATTGCGTAATTGTATGCCGTCTTGGAGTAAGCCCATCTGCCCCTTTCTATACTTAAGTTACGCCCTTATACAGTGAGCAGCTGACGGAATTTTCTATTGCCTAATGCGGAACCAAGGTGTTTAATGTAATAAAGCCCGAATAAGAAATATAGCTGCATATTTTTCCGGCCTTCTATTCTTGAGTGCAAGTAGTGTACTTACAGACTGAATGTTTTATTTATTCACTTACGTTTTGAGCTTTGGGAAAATTTACCCAAAAAATACAAGTTATTCATATTATAATAATAATACTACTAACAGTGGTGGTTCCCGGTTTTAGCTAGGCAACTCATGTGCAATTTATCAATGTACTTACATAATTATCTAACATATAAACTTGGTCATCATCAAATAACAGATGAGGGTACTTATATATTTTTCATAATTTAATTCATTCAAGCTATTTCGTTCTATAATTACGCGAGCCCGATTTTTTAAAATAAATATCATTGATTTAGTAAGCCGACCCAAACAATAATATAAAAATACAATATTGTTAAATTCTCCTGTGTATTTATTTTCTCAATTTAAGACTATTATTATTACAATATTGTACTGTTCTACATATTTTTTACTATAATGAGGTAGATAGCGCCATCTATGACGTGGGATGGGAATAACCACCCTAGAGGTCGATTTGGAATAACCACGGAATTGCCTTGATTAGCATATCCTGTAGAGTAGTGTAGAGGAAGCGGATACTGGAAAAATTTTAATATTTTAATTCAGCATTAATAGTCAATGACCGCATGATAGCCACATATAAATATATGTATTAGGTCATCAGACGTAGGTATGCGTGACGCATAATATGGAATTAATAAATTAATGTGTATTAATACGTAGAATGATAACGTAAATAGTAAGCAAATAAATCATTTTATATTCAAATAGTAATGGTAATTATTGATGTCGTGAGAGAACGTGAAAACCATATAAAGAAAAACATGTTTTTCGCTTCTGGGGTTTTCACATTATACAGGTTTATACGTAGGAAAATAATTCCTTCGAGATACGTGATATTTGTGTCAATTCGAAAATGGTTACTGAATATCGGCCCATAACACAGTTGGTATGATAAAACACACTACAATTTAACAGAACAGCTACGCTTTACAGAAGCATCGCTGTTATAAAGACTCAAGAAAAAGACATAGATTATACCATTGTAGAAGCAAAGCATAGTGGCACACGCAAATTATACCACCAAGATGATACGAGTAAAGGGAAGAGGGCAGATCTCTTAAGTCATATGTGTAGGTTTCGCCCGCGCATATCACGTAATTTCGGAAACCTAAATGCAAAATTTGGGTGTGCGTTGTCTGTCAGTCACTCAGTAACGAAAGAGTTTCATTAATATTATTAATTTATTTTAAGAAAGAACAATGGACACTTTGGATTAGGATAAAACAGAAATTGGTACCGAGATGAAACTGTCACCAATATGTAGTGGATTGTTAATGTAATTATTCAATATCTTCGTTTATTTTTAAAATCTGGGAAAATATAGAAAATCTTTAAAAGAAAATATTGATTTATAAGAACGCAGTATAAAATATCTAACTTCGATCGCATCCGTAATTATAATTACTTACGTTACTAGAGAAGTCCATACTTTCTCTTAAGTCTATGATTATTTTATTTCTTAATCGAATTAAATCTTAAAGGCCGTTCTTAGTTCTATTTATAAAAGCGAATGAAACGACATAATTTATGTTTCATCAAGTTACGTTTTGTTAGATTTTACAAATCCAAGCATGTTAGCCGCCTGCCAGGGTTACGGAATTTGTTCGAAAGAGTCACCGCGTCCCTGGAACGCAAAGGGCTTTAGAAGGAACACGGATGGGTTTTAGTCAGTAAGAGTCTGACACGCCCTTCCGCTCCACCCAGAGCGGAAGAAGTCATTTGATGATTTCCCATCCTTAAAAAAAAAAAAATACATGTTAGCCATTGGCCATTGTTCTTTACTAAAAATATTATAGAATACAAAATCAGGATGTGATGTACTTAGCTGGACACCTACCGAAACTTTCTTCCGAAACTTAAACAGTTGTGTACTATTAAGTAACATAACAAACTTATTCTTGGGATAAAAAGTTGCACAAAAGAAATGCGGAAAAACACCAATTAACTGCCCCAAACAAAAAAACTTATCGCAAAGTCATTAAGAACTGCTTTCGTTTCTTCAAACTTTGAACAATCCCAATCCGCAAGGCAATCCTTACAAAATACAATACTACGACAACTTCAGATTCTAAGAAAAACTACTACCGTTACCTGCATAGTTCAGAGCAAAGTTCCGAGAGTAAACATTAAAGCTTGTCTATAAGAGTTCAATGGTCAAGGTTACAAGCTCAGACGTCTATTTTTATTTACAAATTTTATTCCAAGAAGGGATTCTCGTCTAGGGGTAAAAATGTGTCAATACTATCGTCGTATTACTACGCTATTTTACTTATTACAAGATTACGCCTACACGTGCTTTAACGGATTGAATTGTTATTATTTGACACTCTAGTATTAGGAATTGGGATTTGGATACACAGATAATCTTGATTTGCAGCTTGAAGATGGAATGCTATCCAAGATGGAGATGGTAATGGCAGATAGATACGAGACAAAAATAGGAATTGTAAAAGTGGCTGAGTTTTGGCCCAAAAAAATCTGAATTATTGTCGTGGCAGCGAAACGAAAAAGAGGATTTGGCATCATTCATTGAAGAGTTCGATTCAGGATTATACCTTCAAAGTTTTAACTCTGATCAAGACTAAATTACAATAGGAGAAACAAACGACATGAAACATCGCGGCGCTAACTTTCTAAACAAAACCGAGTATTGTCTTCTATCTAGGTTCTAAAAATAAGCACGAACGAGCGTACGAGGTGAGGGTACATTCAGAGTGTTTCCTAATATAAACTATTCTAGCCGTTAACTCGCCGTACATAAACGTCTCACTCGCAGTAAGGCAGATATCACACTGGCGATTTTCAAAGCGATGCGAGTGCAAAACGAGCTCGCAGCGAGTTCGCAACGAACATGCCACGAAAACGCGGCGGGCGCGCAGCCGTACAAAATGGCGTCGAAAGTGCTATTCGCGGCGAGCTCGCTGCGCATTCGCCTCGCTTTGGACTCGCTTGCAAATCGCCAGTGTGATAAGGCCCTAATAGTAATAAACTCTATTACAGTAACTGGCAGCCTATAAATCTTTGGGCACGCCACTATTGCGGCGGTAAGGCCCCTCTTTGAGGAGTGGCTGGNGCAGATATCACACTGGCGATTTTCGAGCGAGTTCAAAGCGATGCGAGTGCAAAACGAGCTCGCAGCGAGTTCGCAACGAACATGCCACGAAAACGCGGCGGGCGCGCAGCCGTACAAAATGGCGTCGAAAGTGCTATTCGCGGCGAGCTCGCTGCGCATTCGCCTCGCTTTGGACTCGCTTGCAAATCGCCAGTGTGATAAGGCCCTAATAGTAATAAACTCTATTACAGTAACTGGCAGCCTATAAATCTTTGGGCACGCCACTATTGCGGCGGTAAGGCCCCTCTTTGAGGAGTGGCTGGAGAGGCGCCACGGCGTCCTCACCTTCCGCCTGACGCAGGTGCTTACCGGACACGGCTGTTTCGGGAGGTACCTGTTTCGGATTAAGCGGGAGGACACGCCCGGGTGTCAGCACTGTGAGGA
Organism: Mamestra configurata; assembly: GCA_002192655.3. Taxonomy (NCBI): domain Eukaryota; kingdom Metazoa; phylum Arthropoda; class Insecta; order Lepidoptera; family Noctuidae; genus Mamestra; species Mamestra configurata. Next base: position 130,511 of record NDFZ01005099.1, on the reverse strand, counting down.
TCGCCCGGAGGACACGGTGGAGCATACGGTGGAGGTCTGCCCTGCTTGGGCTGAGCACCGCCGTGTCCTCGTCGAGGCGATCGGCGGCGGCAACCTCTCGCGTCCGGCCCTGGTTGAATCCATGGTCCGGAGCGAGGAGGCTTGGGAAGCGGTCACCTCCTTCTGCGAAGCAGTAATGCTAGCGAAGGAGGAGGCGGGCCGCGCGAGGGAAAGGCAAGGCCTTCGCCCCAACCGCCGCAACAGGAGAAGACGCCCCGGGCGTCGGGAGTCGCAGGGCGATCCCCGGCCACCGTAGGCGCGGGCCTGCGGACGGCGAGCATTGGGTGGCTCGCTGTCCGATCACCACCAGGCCCGGGTCGATGGCGCGTTGTGTTTCACGCGCGCCTCAAAGAGATGTCAGCATAGAAGACGAGGCCCGCTAGGGCCTGAGCCTGCCAGGGTTGCGGAATTTGTTCGAAAGAATCACCGCGGCCCTGGAACGCAAAGGGCTTTAGAAGGAACACGGATGGGTTTTAGTCAGTAAAAGTCTGACACGCCCTTCCGCTCAACCCAGAGCGGAAGAAGTCATTTGATGATTTCCCATCCTTAAAAAAAAAAAAAAAAGCCTATAAATCTTACCGCTATGTAAAGGCATCTAACGCTCTATGACTAGACTGTTCCTGTCTTGAGCTGCGCACAATCGCAAGATTAATGGGTTAACAGACTCCAAGAGCGAGAGGTTCTCTATTTGTCTGTTCAGAAAATAGGATCAGGTGTTGGATATGCAACGCCTATTCTTTGCTCCGGTGTGGTGCAAAAACTGGAATGAATTAAGAAGTAAGTCGTCTTGTCAGTCAATGCTAACTACGTGGTGCTCTGAAAACCTCTACCCCGGGTCGAGGAAACCACTAGATCCGGCCAAAGAGAAGTGCCCGGAACCCTAAAAGACGTCTGATGAACCTGAGCCTTCCAAAAGAACACGAGTGTCTCGCTAAGTGCGTAAAGACAAGCATTAATTATAATAAATACTAATTTAGGTAAAATTTTAATTTCTGACGCAGGAGATAGCAGAGATCCCGCCATTATTTCACGTTCAACATTTCACGTCTCAGGTTATGTTAATTCGTTAATTTCATGTCCAACAATAATATGAAAATAACGAATTAACGTCCTGTAAAAAAAAAACGTCTACAGTAATTCGTCAGGCTTCATTTATAAAACTAAATTTTGAACATTTGGAGAAAACATGGTCAGTGCTTGCAGTGCTGTATTTCCGAAGCTATTAGATTTACAGAGCTACGATCGCACTCAAATTGTAGCAATCTTTGCCTTTGTAATATACGCCCTCTATTGCTGAGTAGCATAATTTTGCCTTGTAAGAGATGTATTGTTGTTTATCGATTTTAATATCGATATTTTAATGAAAATGTGACGTAGACGACTAAGTTGCGCGGGTTTGCTAGTACCGTATAATGGTACTTTAGTCATTTGTATGTTAAAAGAATGTTCTAAATACGTAATTTACATGGAAACTACTGCATTTTATAGCTTTCCTATTTTTTTGGCATTTATTGAAGAAAAAAATTTCAACTTTTACTATCGATAGTCGATACCTGATATCTAAATGGTTGGTAACATCCCTAGTACACCCTGGCCACCTACCGAGTGATAGCTGAATTTATAAATTAAATTTGTATGTTTGCTATTCAAAGCTAGATGGCGTTACTGAGGCATGAGATCAGTTTTTCTATGACATTTCTTCTGATAGCCGCTCTATTGTATCTTTAAATCTCTTTGTCTAGAACTATTTATAAATATTATTGAATTCTAATTTATTACTGAGTAAATATAAAAAAAAAAAACGAAAACAAACCCAAGTTAGGTCAAGTCGTTTTACGATAACGAGATTTACAATAGCGTAATGCGCAACTCGGCATATTTTCGTAGAAAATGTATTTTTGGTGGACACAAATACGACTTGACATGTAGGGGTGCCACACCAGACTGAGCGACTTTTGTCCACTAGGACATCAGTATCGGATAACGATATTTATATTGTTAGCTATGTCCTGTCTATTGGTAGTATAAATTTAATGTCTTTGGTGCAGTGCGACCATATTTTTGTAACTAACCAAGAAAATTCAAGGAGATTTTTTGCCGAAAATAGGTTATTTTTCTGATAAATTACACTGACCACAAATATGACACCTGAATAATGACATGATCTGTCACCCCGTAAAGGCAAACAGTATTGTTGATGTGACCAAAATCCAGCATTATGTTATTTAAAGTTCTGAGCGTATTGACTCAAAGAACATTCAGAAGATCAAAATGGGTATGTCTAGCCCCTGACGAGCTCGCTGTATTTTTGCTTTATGAAGTAATCAATAAGAAAACCTCCCCACGGCACTCTTTTCCTGTAAACCATTTGTAATCACAGTCACTCTTGTTTTGATAATGCGATACCTAAATGCCCTATTATGTAGTTTACTTATTAAAAAAAAAAAAATACTACGCTTTTTAAAACTGTAGTAATTACGAGTTTGTTACGTCATTTTAGATGAAGCAGGTATACATCCAACAAGCAGAAGCATATTGCAATTATTAGTAAAAAAAAGCCACATTTTTTATTGTGTATAATTAAAAGGGTTTTGAGTTATTGCAGAAAAGTTTAAATATAATATATACAGGGGGATTGGTACCTAATTGAAATGGATTATAATAGAGCTGATTTGCAACGATTATGACCCCGAATACTACCAAGAAACATCAATGAACTACCTTGTTGGAAACTTGTTTAGAAAGCTTATTAAACAAAATGTGTCTCGGGTAATTTGTACGCCAAATACCATAGAGCTATCCGAAAAGTATCATACAGCCAGAGTGAAAAAGGTTTCTCACCATTTGCAGTTTTTGGTTGAGGAAAAAATTTAAAAAAAATCTCAAATACTCATTTTTGAGTTAAAAACCTCAGAGATAAGTGAATGAGCTGTGTGAATGAGTTAACCGATTTATTGCTAATACAAAGTTTGAATGCGGTAGAAAGAGACAAAATCTAGTACATTTCGTTAAGCGGGGAGTGCTCTGCATTTCCGCTTTTGTTTTCTTTCGTTCTCACAAGCTATGTTGTGCGAACTACAAATGTGGAACCTTGCGCATGTGCGGATTGGAATTTTGCAACATCGGACATCCAATGTCGTTGATGTAAATTTGGCAACGTCGCGCATGCAGTGGTTTAAATTGTGAAAAAGTAAATAGCTCTTTTATTTAATAAATCAAGGGATTTTTCTGCTCTTTAAAATTAATCTTGGGATTTGAGGCATATCCACATTATTCTTTCGCTATATGAAATCAGTGTAAGTACACAAATATCTCTACCTAATTTCGACCTCTGGTGATAATACTCACAAATCTAAACAATATTTACTATTGGATCCAGTCTGCAATTTCAGAAAAGAACATCAGCTTTTCAGTACATTTTGCTTGCTTACATAAGGTACAATCCACTCATTTCTGAGTTCTTCGTGTGTTTATAAGAACCTGCTCCAGGATGAAAATAGCCTGGATGTGCCTAACACAGAACTGTGTAATAATGCCTTCCAAAACAAAATGTAGGGATTATATTGATATTTTTTTTAATATTATTTCAAACTTTCACCCTTTTAATGTTAGCAAATGAGTTAAAAGTCACCTGTTTATGGAAACAACCAGCTTTCATGTTTTATTTGGGTATAGGATCAAACTACATGCTTACACCACACACAACACACCACAAAGTATGCTTGTTTGTAAATATCTGACCTTTAGCATAATCCTCGAGCAGCAGATGAAAATGACCCAGTTTGCAGAATGTCTTGGGGTCTATGCATATTTCTCTCCTGGCTCCTGGTGAACAAGCCCTTTCTTCTTCCTGATGATTAAATAAGTATTTTAGTATCTATTTATCTGGTTGTTTAAAAAAAATATTTTAGGTATTTGAAGTTCACCAAAAAAAAAGTTCAATGATTACTCAATTATTTTTGTCCAATTAAGAGATATTTGTTATTCATAAATTTGCCAGAAAATTAAAATTCTAATTGGGTATTGATTGCTTCTCAACTACACAGAAATGCTTACACAGAATCATTTACATGTACATTTACCGGCACGTAAGTTGGCAACAGATTTCCGTACTGGGGGAAGTTTGCGCATGTAATTCTAGCAGTATTCCCCACAAATCTACTTGCCAAAAAGGATAGCCATTTTTCTATACATTGCTTCATGACCAATTTTATTCTTTAAGCTTTATATTAACTTGCCTTTGTATGTAAGTCTGGTTGGATATTAGTCATTAATTTTATTAGTAGGCTCATTCAGGAAAATGAACTGTTTTCACATTTAATTTCAACATTTAGATAGTTGACAGGAAATTATTGTAGAAAGTCGTAAGCTAGCTTCTTATTACATTTCCCTGACATTACAACTCATTTCATAAAATAGTTATCAAATGACACTAAAAACTTTTTGTTAGTTTACATTAACTATTAAATTATCAATATCCCAGGGCAATTACAATAATACACCACCTTGACTTGTACCAGCATTCCTTCAAGGTACTTGACAGCTTTAAGTACAAGTGCTCGCGTTCTGCCATGTTCAGTACCACGCAGCTTCAGGAAACCAAACTGCCGGCTGAAATCAAGTTATTGTCCCATTAAAGATGATATCTAATTTTGTGCAAATAGCTTTGTTTTTGGCTGACCAACCATGGCAATTCAAAAGTGCCTGTAAATGATTTATTAGAAATAAATGCTTTGAATCTTTACTTTGTCGTTGCTTATAATAATAAGATGATGAAACTGTCGTAGTAGTAGGTTAGTAGGTACATCAAAAATATTGATGAAACTTTTCCATCAATATTTAATTTATTTCCTAGGAAAAAAAGTTAACAAATAAAACACGATTTATTGAACATATTAACAAACTAGACGAATTTCTTATCAAAATACACAGAAAGCAGTATCGCTACTGTTGAACTTACGTAGAAACAAGTCGTCATGACTATTTGTTTTTCTTTTATTTTGGTAAGTTGTCATCACATTGAGAACATTTATCGTAACTTTTCATAAGTTTTATAACGAGCAACACACATAATTAATTTAGATAAATGCCAATAACTATCATTTGTAATTTATTTAAATATTTTTAGTTACGTACCTGTCAAGTTCCGACAAAACTTGTAACTCCGGAGAGGTTAGATGCAATTCTTCTTTTTCATCCATTTTCACAAGAAAATGTGCCGGAATCTAAAGAAACTTCACAGATTAACAGTTTCCATCATATTTCAGTAGTAGGATTTACAGTATTTAGAAATATTATCACGCAAACAAGGCGCGGTTATATAGGAACTAGTGACGTGACATAGATAAAGAAAATTTCAGAAATCTCAACTCAGTATGTTTCGATTTCAAAACAATGATTGATTGTCATCGTGAAAATAACTGAAGGAAAATTAATAACCAATTAGAACATCCTCGCGTTAAAAGCGGAAAGTGCAAATTATTCTAACTATTATAATGGATTTTATTTATTTATTTATTGTTTTACACATACAATTATTTTGACAGACAGAACCCAAGGTAATAAAAGTAGTCATACAATGTGACACCCAAAGATGCCCCTCAAAAACTGATCACCGAGTAGGTACTCGCGTCCATGATTGACCAGTCCCAAGTAACGGCTCCGTGTGCCACTACTAGTTGCATAGAGGACAATACACAACTGTCACTATCTGGAATTACGCCTATGAACAGGAAAAAATGTTTAACTCCTGAGAGATGCTATTAACTGCCCGACACACGGGTGCAAACTTTAATAGGTTTGTACGGGCTACCGGAGTTTTAAACAGACTTTTCCTCGGCCCCAACCGCAGCCTACTGTTTGGAACAAGTAATCCTAACGATTCCAAAATTTGCGGATTGTTTGGCATCCCACGAAACACCATAAAAACATATTTCACCAGAGCAAGATTGGGCCTTACTTCCAACTTATACTACCCAACCATCCCTATCACAAAGAGAGTTGGGTACATAAGCGGGTAAAACGGATAGACGCCAAATTGCCTCATCTATATAGGTATCGTGTAAACTTGTTCTGCATCTTTTCTACCATCTGAGAATATTTAGTTTCATAAGTTAGTTAGCTAGTTTCTTTATTTAAATAATGTCAATTATATAGTTATAGCCCATCTAGGCTATATTAATATTACCTAACTACCAATTTTCTAAATTTCCTCAGTAATTGGGTATTTAATGTCGTCAGGTATTTATCTGAATCTGAAATTATTCAGAGGTAATTTATAGAACCAAATAAACAAACCTAGTCTCCTACACAAAAGGGCTTTTGAAAAAAGGGCCTATGGAGTTATGTTGTTATATATCTTTTCTCTATTGCCATACTAATTTTCTGATGCTAAATAATACAATTTTGTAGTTGAAATGTGATTATTTATGACTCAAGTAACATTTTAATTGCTGAAATCGAATAGAAGTTTTTTTTAATCGATTAATTTTATAGCACGGACTTCCCTAAGTAATACCATAAACTACAGACAACGAAACAAGTCGAACCCATAAACAATCAAAGCGTTTTTATTTGTCTAGATCTTGGTCCTTTCAAAATTTTTCGGTTATTTCAACTAAAGCTATTTGAGTTGAATAATATATCGTGAATGATCTTCGAATAGATTAATTTGCGAAATACCGTAAAATCTCTGTAACACTGACCTCTCACGCATTATATTTCTATCGCAAGTAAAGAAACCACTTTTAGCGTTAAAAAAAACAATTTATTTTAGACTCAGAAAGTAAGCATTCTAAAACTTTGCTGTATCATAGTCAACTTACTCTACCCCACTCAATAGTGTTGGCCCTCTATTATTACTATACTCTTTGGTGTTGGCTCCTCTCTAACTCTCTAGTCCTGTCATGGCACGCAGTTCTTGAATTTCGATATTTTGCGAGCGCTGTGTTTTCGCTTAGAAAAGAAGAAAATATCACGCATTTTGTAAATACTCACATTTAATAATTTTTGATTAACTGTAAAGAAAATATTCAACATGAGTTACAGGGATACGGTAAGTGAAATTTTAAATTACATCGCAAAAATGGATATTTTTTAAGAATTTATTTTTCCACAGCATCTTATTGTATCTTGTTAGCTGAGAACTTATTTAACTCAGCAACAAATACTCAATTTTTTCATATCACCTAAAAGAGATTTCAACATATTTAACCCTGATCTATTTTTACCCTTTTATTAGTCACTGGTTTCAAGGTTGCTGTGGTCTATATGTACATACTTGAAGAAGGGATATCAATTTTCCCATTGTACCTGTTTCTTTCGGGATGTATATGTAGATATTGAAAGATTAAATAGTTTTATTTTCGTAATATACTGTTTGTTGATAGTCAAAGTAAAGATGGCAAATTAATTTTTCCACAGCTTTTATACCCCCGGTATTCCCGACGTCAAGTTACTTATTGTGATGTATGTACTACACTATTATGTTCAAAATGATCTGAACACAGAATTTAAAAAAAAAAAAACACTAATTATTAAAACATATCTGAGCCAATAAAAGACCAAACCTACATATAAATATGAAAATGGCCCAGGTTATTTCAACTGGTTTTTCTTACAAAAAATATCTGTGTTCTGATTATTTGTAAAACATAATAGAACTAGCCGAGTTATTTTTACCACTTAAAAATATATTTTGAATGAGTTTTGTTTTTTTAATCTTTTGCCATCAGAATTTTTTTTTATAAAAGCACTGCTTACTTAATACTTTTTGAGTTTTACAATTTTGTTACATTTCTAATAGTAAAAAAAAAAAACTTAATTTCTACCGTTATTTGTCTATTTCAGTAGTATATTATTATATATTTTTTTTAAATGTCTAGTTTAATCTTAGAAAGTATTTTTTTTCCATATTTTTCTGCACATTTCTATTAACAGATAGTCAAGTATTTTTGATATTAATTATATTTTTTTCTAATGTATTTAAAAATAATAAGTATAAATAATTGAAAAAATAGAATAGAAGGGAAAAAGAAATATGAAAAAGTTTTGCACAAATACCACAAAAATTCTACTGTATGTTATAAAGATACACGGTTGAAAACTTTACACTCCAATCTATTTATGTAAGAGATTTAAAAACAGATGACCATGGAATGTAGCACTGAATTTTTCATGTATCAATTCATGCAATCTAGCTGGTTTTGTTGTTTTGCCATAAGTTACATCTAACTTACATACATCACACATGCTTCTTCATTTTTATGTAATAAATTATTGTCACAATGTTAAAAATTATATATAAATAATATCTTGTGCTTAATAACGTCACAATAATAATTATGTTATGTTATCGGCAGTACTCGCTTTTTCCAAGAACTCATTCATACTGTGCGGCAAAAGAGCAACGTGTAGGATCCTACCTAAGGACTCTAATGGTATTTATCGTCGGCCTATTTTTGTGTTCCCCATGCATAAATCGCACAGTTGGCTGTGCTTGTTATTATCCAACTACACAAACAATATGGTAAAGGTTCTTATAAAATTTCAATGAAATTCCCATTTGATTTCAAACAAAAATAATCATGGGTATAATAAAAATGTGAATTCATGCATTTAATAAATTGATGCCTTACTAATGGTTCAAGAGTTACCAAGTCTAATTTATTTCATTCAACAATTCATTATTTCAAAAGATATCTACAGGGTAATACAGTTTCCCTAAAATTATTACTTAATTTCATTGGAGTTGTATGTGGGTATGTAGAATCAGGCATGCATGCTTTGCTTTTATTATACAGTCATATAATTATATCAGTACCTAATTTTTGTTGTTCTTTTAACTTTTGGAGATAGAAAACTTTACTTTTAACCTTTTGAATGCCATTGTCACATATACATGACAAGCAAGCGCGTGCCCTGTACGCCAAACGTCACAAATATGTGACAAAAAGTACGGCGAATTTGTGGCTTGCCGTCGGGGGTACGCCGATGCGTTTATATGATCTGGCGTTCAAAAGGTTAAAAAAATTGTAAATTTTTCTACTTCCTTTTTTACCAAAATCTTGTGAAGCAAGAAGTTTTATTGCAATTAAAGTAACAAACGCAAACTACAGGAATTTTTTAACGTTATTCAGTGGTCACTCTTAAATGTTTCTAATTATGTATGTGCGCTTTCATCCTTATCTAACTGTGACACTAAATGCTAATTATTGCAGTTGTTTATCAATATTTGCAATGAAATTACGTTGTTACTAATGTATGTGTAAATAATTGTACTGTGCATTATCTGTTCAAGCATCTATGTACTAACTTTTCGTGCTCTTTAGTTAACATACTGAGTGTTTGAAGATATAAAATATGGGTCAGGATTTGTGTAAATGTATAACGGGCCCCTTTCATACGCAGAGTTTTGGTTCGTCGCCGTCATCCATGCTGAGTTCACTATCGTCGTTCCGCTCTCGCCCATTCGCGGATATCTCGTACGGTGCCACTCCGGATCTAAATGAAGTCTATCCGGGCCTGTATGTCGGAGACGCGTAAGTATTAATATCTTCCTGCTTCTTGCATGGCTTATTGACCGGACGGTATCGTGCTGATACTCCGAACACTTGGCTACCTTTTGTGCCCATTATAACTGATCTAGTGTGTGCCTTACACAAAATAATATAATTCATCTGTTTATTTAGAGTTGCTGCCAAGGACAAGGCATTCTTGCGGCGCATGGGCATTAATTATGTGCTCAATACCGCTGAAGGCAACCGTTACACCCAGGTGGACACAGACCACCTCTACTATCGCGATTGCCCCGGACTGCGCTACAAAGGTTTTCGGCTTATGGACCTGCCCTCAACTGATATTTCAAGATATTTCCATATAGCTGCTAACTTCATCGACGAAGGAATTTCGAGTGGAGGTATGTATTCCTGGTCAGTGCCATATTTTACTTATTTTGTATTAGATAAAATTAGTTGACCAAGAAATATTACTTTTTAGGACGTGTCTTGGTTCACTGCTTTATGGGTGTGTCTCGGTCTGCCACATGTGCTCTAGCTTTTCTCATGATTAAGCGTGGCATGTCTTTGGCCGAAGCGCTGGGAACAGTCCGTTCTCGCCGCGACATTCACCCCAACGAGGGTTTCATCCGACAACTGCAGCAGCTGGACAGGGAGCTGCGCCTCAATCGGATCCGCTGACCCTACCGAAACAGTTCTCTTCAGTCTCTCTTCGATTTTTCACTAGACGATGCAGATAGACGGCGCCGGGTACGAAGTCTCGATCGAAGTTACCTCTACCATTACTAGAGATATTTTACTATAACTAACCAATATGTTCACTGTATTTGTGTCTATTTGTATTTTACCAGTAAGATTCAAATGTCCACATAGAGACCTATCTAACTACACTGCTACTTCCCCAAGGTCGTATCCAATTTCGTTATAGGTACTGGAGAACTGAAGAGAACGAAACACTCGTGACATTTATAACATTTACACTTAATTTAGAGTAACTTTTTATAAAATAGTACAATATCGGTATTTTTGGCCTAGTGTTATATTGAGAACTCTGGAGAGATTGCGCCCGCATGTCGCCAAATATTAAAATCTAGCGGGTAATGGTTTTGTTTGTGACAATTATTATAATACCTTGAAAAGTCTAATTGTTAAACTATTTTATAACGTTTTTTGAAACTTATGTATAGAGTCTGAAATTCAAAGTCTACCTTATATGTACTGTACATATTTTGACTGTTATTTGATCATACTAAATATTAAATTAAAATAATAGTGATACAAAAATAAAGTAAAAAGGAAGAAATTATGAATAAAAAAAGTTATACAATTTCAACTCACTTTAATAATATAAGAAATTTACGAAGAAAATAAAATTAATTTAAAAGCTTTATTTAATCCAAAGAACCTACATTTATTTTTTTATTATTTTACTGTGATTGCATCGCCATTTTTTTTTTTGATACAATGATAATATAATATGTTTCACAAAGAAGATAATTCTATATTTTTAATATTCAATAGAACTTTGTATCTGGGTTATATTCTCGTGTGCATTCTTCTCATTTTGTTTTGTATTGATAGATATATTTATGGCTGTTATTTTGTAGAGGTGGAGAAATAATTTTTTAACTCTTTAATGTAGATTAAGACTATGTCCAGTTAATAAGATGTTGAAGCTTCTATATAGCAAGTAACTATTGGTATCTGACTATAGTACAATTTGTCCTAGCCTTATGGTCATGAGATGACGAATCGTCGTATGCAATAATGTCTATATTCCCGAGAGTATATTTTTATTAACGTTAAGTTTTTCTTCAAGACTGGCAATCATCACTTGAGTGATGGCTTGCTGATAGTAGTGGGTGGTATTTAGCTTAACATGTTTGTCATTGCCTCGTGGGCAGGTGTTACACACAGTGAGCACTCATTGTTCGAGGACTCGCACTAGTTGCCAACACACGTGACATTTGGCTGCACATATGTGTCACTATTTAATTCTATTTTGAATCATACCTCTCATCACATAGTGCAATAAATCAGAAGACCTATTTTTGTAAATCTTTCTATGTTATTTATTTTAGATTAACTATTTCATAGAGACTAATTAGCACAGTATAAGCTAACAACTTATTTCCAGTTACAATGGTTACGTAGGAAACTCGTGGTTGGATTAAGATGTGGTTCGTGACTGATGATGACCTAGTCGATGTTTATAAGTGCAATATTTAGACGTAAAGAGCACCAAAGGAAGCAATCATTGTGATATTGAATGTGAAGGAATAAATATTGTGTTTAGAAAGAGAAATTATTGTAGTTTGTGAACATAGTACCTACAGATCATAGTTTCTATTTATTAGCAATATTATAAGATAAGCCGTTAATTATCGACTTAAATTTTATTATGGCGAATTCCGAAGTCTTGCTAGGTAGTTACAAAATGATAGATGAAGCATGTTGTCCTTTAATATTTTACTGTTAATGAAATGTTACTTTACTACGTTATTAAGTAATACATGATTTATCATAAATAAAATAATATTATATAGAGTAAAAATTGCATGTATTATAAAAATAATAACTAATATGTACCTGTTAATTACATTATGACAGTTTAACATATTATTAATTAAAGGAATACTAGGCTACTGATTGCATTAATAGCGTCATTAATTTATTGAAATTAATATACAAAGTATTTATCAAAATAAAGTTATTTATTTATAAACCTTTTTTTCTATTCTTTATCTTCAAATTAAGTACCAGCACTTTCATAAGGCCAGCCAAAAATTATAGTGAATTCATTTAAGAGCTAAAAGTTTTCAGAACATTTCACAGAAATCACTGCCTTCCTGGCACATACATTTAATAAGCCTTATGTGAATTTAGAACGAATTTATACGCCAAAATCCAAAGTTTTCAATTTTTTTGAAAAATAAAGGAAGTAAGGGAGGCCTGTACCCTGCATTGGGACAGAATAGGCAAAAAAAAAAAATACTAATAACCCCAACACGTTGCCCTATCCAATTCCAGTTCTCCTTGCGCTATGCAGATTAAGAATATTCTAAAAAAGCAGCCTTCCTCAAGTGATGCGGCTTACCAATGAACAGCATTTCATTTTTACTTATCATACAGACGGTCGTACTCCGGATTTCATCGCCTATTGGCTGGTGGATACCAACAATGTGGCAATGGGCCTAACTGATTCGGTGCCAGACATACCTACCCTCCGTCGCGAGCTCGACATACACGCTCGGGGCGCCAGCGAAAGTCTGGTGGTATGTCAGGGTCAGTATTTTTACACAGCAGGATTGACACCGCGTTCGTAACCCGGTTGTTGAAAAATTCAAGTACTTAAAATCATTTATAGACAGACAGTTAACAACGAAAGTCTGTCGGTTGGTATTGTAAATGTTTGGTGCATTCCTTTACAATAGTTAAGTATTCGACAAAAATCCGAAAAAAGAAGCATTTAAATCCTATTATTACCAAGCCGACAACCTCGTAATTACTAATAGCTTTACCACCCCAAGGTTGAAGGTCGTTTGCCTTTGAAAAACAACAAAAATAAATTCCTAAGTAAAATTCTATACTAGTTAACTTTTGAAGAATATCCATAGATAGGTAATATGCGTAAAGATCAAATATACCTAGAAGGAGAAGATTTTTCAATATCTACCTTCAACTGATCACTGACTCATTTCCTCAACTTCAACTTCAAGCAAATCAACTCAGACTTAGGACTTTGGTTGTATTATATTTGGCAACTTTTTTAGAATCTCTAGGGGGGGGGCAGCTGCCCCTCCCTGCCCCCCCCTTGGCGACGCCCTTGCCAACACATACTTTCATAAACGTACACTCCAACTTACTTATGATGGTATTTCAACATGTAGGGTACGAGCCGTACGATGGTAACTTAACCTCGAATCAATCGATTCGCTCGCCGACCCATGAAATTTTATAGTCGGTAATGGCAATAACTTACATTATGAAGGACGGACCCGGCGCGGCGCAGCGCGGTGTTTGGGTGCAATGCACCATAGTACCTATTTATAGTATTTCGATTTTAGAGATTTGAATGTTGTCAATGTGTTATGGCAAACTGGCAGGCAATGCAGCTACATTACAAAAGGTCACACAGCCCAGCAGATGATAGAAGCCCATAACTGTAGGGAATAATATTTTAGTAGGTATGTACACTGCATTTATCAGGCCAGTGAGCTTTTAAGCATTCCTATGGCTTATGTTAATAAATTTACAGTTGTCAAAAATAGGAGTGTAAGTAAGAGGCTATTAACTTTCACAGTCAGAAAATGCTTTGAGTAATATCATTTTGTCTGCAAGCAGTAGTGCGGATGGTATGAGGTTTCAATGAGTAAAAATATATATAGTTTAATGAACAATGTTTTATTAAATACTACAATATGCTAAACTAATAGGTATATGGTTCTTTTACAAATAAGGGCGGTTCATTTCTGTTTTCTTAGCTCTCTTGTCTCTAGCCCTGGGCCACCACCGATGCTCTGTTGTTAAGGTTATGGAGGACAGCTGTTTTCTTGCTATTTCGGGCTTCAAATCCTTAAATACTCTGTACACTTCCTTTTTATCACTCATTCTTAAAATTGATGTATCAGTAATGGTTTCATCCGGAAGAGGTCTTGAATGTTCATAAGGAAATTCTTTGTCTTTATGAAGCGCGACTATTGTTGAACCATCATCAGTTATAACGATTTTATTGTAACATCTGGCAATTATTTCTCGTGGTTTAAATGCTATTGCTCGAATTAAATGAGCCATTTTAATAGAAAATGTCTTAAATTACAATTTAGTCCAAAATATAACCTAGTAATAGTATGTTTTTTGATATTGACAGCTGACTGTTTTTTTTTTTTCATTCACCTTGAGGAGAAGGCTATAGGTCTTTTGACCATTTTGCTTGTCTTACGTCCTTGTTTTTTCTTGTGTTGCATTAGAATGCGGATGTAACACATTCTAATGGTTTTTGGAGTATCTGGTAACAAACGTATCGATTCGTCCTTCTCGGCAAGTTTCGAGTGAGGTAGTCAAACTACAATAATTATTAAATGCTCAGCTCCATTTAAGCGAGATCGCGCCTGTTTCAATTATTCCACATATTTTCCAGGCGCGTGGACACTTGAGACACAAATTTACATCACAATATCTACTAGGAATCAATTTATGAATAATTAGAACAGCCGTGGCTAGACTTCACTCGACAAAATCCCGCCAAAAACTCTGTTTTTGTCTCAGAGAAAAATAGTGAAGTGCCCTAAAATATCGACTTGATGAAATCTTCTGTCATAAACAATATAGAATAATTCATGTATTATCGAGAATATGATCCAAATAATTTAAAACTTTCGCCTACGATCAATAAAATCGGAATACACCCAATCTTTACTCTATGATTTTTTTATTGTGATTATTGACTGACAGTCTGACAATCTGACAATTTTGTTTGAGTGAGAAAAACCAATCCATTTAATGGTGTTTTACTTGTAAATCGTGTTTGTTTTAAGAGTTAACAATGGATTTCCCAGCCACACCATCTAATGCTTCGGACAGCAATGAATACCCAAACACTACGCGATCTCCGTTTCATAATGCGCCAGACGACAATAAAAGACGCAGGTAATGTTTTATGGATTTATGAAAAACATGAAAAACTCATATAAGATTGTGTTATAGTAATATTTGGTTGATTGATTTCACGTTTCAGTTCATCAAGATCAATAAAAAGGAGGCGATTTGACGATGAATTGGTGGAATACAGTGGTTTGCCTGGGTCTTCACTCGGGAAAGGGGACAAAAGAATGCGCACACAGTCGTATACGAGCCAAGTGTCAGAGATCCCTTTAGCCAGCGCGCCCACGCCCCCTGCGCATCCAGCTCCAGAACGTCGCAGGGCTTCCAGCAAGATTTCTGCCGGAGGAAGCATTGGTCGTAAGATCCGCCGTAAAGGCCAACTGAGTCACTTGTCGACGAAGGATCTTGGACGTTGGAAGCCGACAGATGATCTCGCATTGATCTTGGGAGTGCAACAGGTAAGAATTTTGTACAGCAAATATCTACATTAGCAATGTGTATTTTTTTTGCATTTCTTATAAGCAATCCACAAAATAAATAATTATATATAACAACTAATGTTAGTTACATGGATTTAGTACATGGACTATCACCCAATCTACATAAATGGCATGCCCTTATGCTAATACTGCCAAATACCTTGGCATAACTCTCGATGCCAAGGTATTTGGCAAAAAGAAAAGATAGGAACTATCATATCAGTACATAATAAAATAACCCTATACAAGCGTATTCTGACACCGATTTGGACATATGGTATCCAACTTTGGGGCTGTACTAAACAAAGCAACATCAAAATAATCCAAAATAAAGTACTAAGGGATGCTGTCAATGTACCCTGGTACATAAAAAAAGACTGAAGCCCACGAACACAGACTTCATCGACATGTGAATGTTGAGGCAATCCAGCTGCTAAACAACACAGACTTAGTATTAGTGTAGTGTACAAAGTGAATGAATAATAGTAACAATGTTGTGCTACACATATAACACATGAACATAGTGTTTCTATAAATTATATCAGACTAAGAAAGTACTACTTATGGACTTGTGTAAAAGTGCAAATGGACACTATTCTTAGTTTTAACATAATCTATCACGTAACATATTAAGTTACAGTTAAATTGCTTGTTAGTGTTTTAGGCTGGATCATAATTAATTATTAAGAAATTTGTTCTTACTAATAAAGTAAAAAAAAAGGAGATTTGTTGTTGTGTTCATGATTAATTTGGAATAAATGGTTATTCCATTTATTTCCAGACCAATGACTTGCGCATAGTGCACCGAGGAGTGAAGTTCTCCTGCCGATTTACAGTCAGTGAGCTGCAGTCTCGTTGGTACGCCCTGTTGTACAATGCTGAAATATCACGAGTGGCAATCGCAGCTATGCGTAACTTGCATCCAGACTTGGTAGCATTAGTGCAGCAGCAAGCACTGTACTCAAATGCTGAAGAAGAATTACTTGCAACAATACAAATGGTTCCAGTAAGTTGTTATTGGCATTTTATTATCATTATTTTTATCAGCCTGCTAATTACAATGAAACTTATTTAATTTAATTTTAACACAACACTAACTGAGGTATGTCATATTCAATGGTATTGAAATTTTCTGTAATTATTTGATTGGGATTTTTTAAAATCATTTGTCAAATCCTATAGAAAAGACAAAACAAAGTAAACATGACAAGGATAAGAGAATAACATAAAAAGCGTGTAATTTCTATATTGTTCCATTAATTTCGTTTAGTTTTACACATATCATACTATTTTAGTAGGTTTTAGATAAGTATTAATTTATGGTGTTTTTGATAGTAGTGAAATACCCTATTGTAGATCATACTACATCACTTATCATTAGGAGGGGGGTCTGCTTGTTTGCCACTTTATGGCATAAAAATCCAATGTAGTCTTTGATTATAATCATAACAAGGAATTATTAATCCATACTTAGATTATAACAGACCCATACTGAGACATAATTAGAGTTCTGGATCTTTGGATCCAGAATTCTAATAGTATGGATTAATAGTATGGGAGTAACCAACGGAACTCTATTACTCTATTATTTTTTTTGTTTATGGTACATAACCTTTCATTTTTGTAATTTTATTTGATTGCAGTCATCTCTCCCACCACTGGAGAAGTTTCAAGAGCTGTTGGACCAGAACCCGCATGTATTCTATCCATCCCGGAACGCTAAGACTTTGCTGGCACATTGGCAGCTCCTGAAACAGTATCATCTTTTGCCGAACCAGGCTGTACAACCATTGCCCAAAAGTACGATATCATTTATACTATCTTATTCAGAAATTTAATATTGCACTTAAAGAAGATAATTACTTTATATTGAATTGATGCATGAAAGTTTATTTAGAAAATTTCAATATTTTCTGTTCTCCTTCTGTTATGACATAAAACAATATTATCTTTCTTATAATCATACTATAGCCACAATTTAACATTTTTTCCAACCATCACATGCTTAAAAAACTTCATGTGTTACAAGAATTCAGTGTAATATTATGTTGAAATGTTCCAGACTCATCTGAAGTAATGACATTCTCTGACGCTGAAGAGACAATGAATGACAATGAGCTGCCAGACTACAAGGAAGATGGCATGGATGTTGAGATGCAACTAGCTGACAGGTGCATATTTTAACATTAATTAAAGCTGTTTTTTATAGTCACAATAAAGTATCCACAGTATGTGGTCAAGTAGCTACTAGTGATAAATCAAATTAAGCTCAGCTGTCTGGTTGCTCTAAAACAGCTGCACTAAGGACTTAGTAGTGTCGGTTCGAAGCTAAGTTGTTCATTTAACCAAACCAAAACAGTAGTGTCGGATCGAAGCTAAGTTGTTCATTTACCCAAAACAGTAGTGTCGGATCGAAGCTACGTTGTTCATTTAATAAAACAGTAGTGTCGGATCGAAGCTACGTTGTTCATTTAACAAAACAGTAGTGTCGGATCGAAGCTAAGTTGTTCATTTAACAAAACAGTAGTGTCGGATCGAAGCTAAGTTGTTCATTTAACAAAACATTGTTGGATCGAAGCTACGTTGTTCATTTAATAAAACAGTAGTGTCGGATCGAAGCTACGTTGTTCATTTAACAAAACAGTAGTGTCGGATCGAAGCTAAGTTGTTCATTTAACCAAAACAGTAGTGTCGGATCGAATTTTGGTCAGTTTTAGCCTAAAAAACCGCCTTCGGCGAAACCTTCGAGTTCAACCAAAATGCGCCAAAGTTTTGACCCTAGCTGAAGGCCCTATATTACTTCGAAATTTTATTATTTTTGATAAGTTCCAAGGTAATTTTATCATCTCTAGATCACCGTCTAAAGACGATTAAAATTCCTATGGTCCCTTCCTGCCTTACCCTCGGTCGGACACTAAAACAGTAACGCTTGGGCTTCTGAAACATAAGTTATCGCAAAATCTATGTGACAAATCAATCATTTATTATTATAGGCATTAGCTATTGTGATTGATTTACTTAATGAATTTTCTACAGCTAATCGCAAATTTTTGACGCGTTACAAATTAAACAATGAAGTGACTTTATTGTTTTATTTGCAATGCCTCAAAATTACTATCAGGAACATACTTTTTTCTGCCTCATAGTTGAAAGTCTTAAATACTGTCTTGTGAATCACGGCAGTGCTTGTTTGGTAAATTGATGATGTCTTTTAGAGTAGCGACACTGCTGACGAACAAAGAAATATTGTATTTTTTAGCAAGTACATAACATACCATATTTAGCCGATAATATCCCCACTGCTGGGACAAGTGGGACACAGCCTCTGTACGAGAGAGTGAGCTGTAATTCACCATGCAGGTCCAGTGTAGATTGATACATGTCATGTCTTTTTTAGCAGAATTATATCATACGATATAGCTTCTCGGGCAATTGGGCTGGTGTAGCAACTCCATCCTCAAAGCGTGTATTTTTCTTACGAATTGCTTAGCAGTAATCGGTTTAGCGGACATTCTACATTCAAAATCTTGTGTTTCAGAGTGGACAAGAAAGACATTCGTCTTCTCGAGGCTTCATTGACGCGTTGGCAGGTGTTGGTGCAGTCACTGTCAGGGACATCTGTGGAGCTGGATAAGAACACACTTGCTGTGCTGCGAGGCCGGCTTGTTCGATTCCTGATGAGGTCCCGAGAGGTGGGTTATGTAGCTTTATTTATTTCACACTCTATCTACACAGCTCAGGGCTTTTTGGGATCCAGAACACTGATGGTTTGGATGGTAAAATAAGAGCAGGCTTTCCTGTCCCAGACTGAACAGTTAGAATACTTGGGCGGTCCAAGCCTTGAGGCCCTGACATGTGAAATGACAGTTAACAATGTAAAGCCCGGTTTCCACCGCGAAAAAGTAATGAGCCGGAAATGGCTAAGCGGAGCGGACTGGGTTTTCATGAAATAGATTTGTGTTTCCACCAAGAAAGAGTTTAGTCGTCTGATTCCCACTGCGAGCTCATTTTTACTCTTTTTGCTTGCTGAGTCATTTCCGCTCGACTCTGTTGGTGGAAAACTGGAAACACATGTAAGCGGTTTTCTCTTGCGAGGTAAAAGAAGACATTAACCTTTTGAATGCCAGAGCGTAAACGCATCGGTGTGCCCCCGACGCCCAACCACAAATTCGCGGTATTTTTTGTCGTATTAAAAGGTTAATGGGTCCGCCCCGCTCGCAGTGGAAACCGGGCTTTATTATTGTGAAGTCACACTAGAACATATTTCTTATGTAGAAAGGAAAGGTGGAACTGATTCTTACATTATGTGGCACACAGAGGTAGGTTATTTAATTTTATTCTTATTAGATTTGCCAGTGGCCATACTGTGTTTCTAGCTGAACTAGAACTCGTATGTAATGTTGAAAGACACGTGTTTCTCCAGACAGATACAATGGAGTTTTTGGAGTGAAAACTTCTTTAGGCACGTTGAACACTTTCTGGGTGAACAAAAATCATGGAACTCGCGTCATCGTCACCGAAAGCTTTCCATGAGCTATATGTATACTGTGTATATGTGTACTTTTTGGGTGAAAAATAATCATGGAACTCGCGTCATCGTCACCGAACGCTTTCGATGAGCTATATGTATACTGTGTATATATGTGTACTTTTTGGGTGAACAAAAATCATGGAACTCGCGTCATCGTCACCGAACGCTTTAGCTTTCGCTTAGTTTTCACTTCTATCGGTACCTAGCCCCCAAAGACTGCCCCGCAAGTTTTTTTTTGTTTTTACTATGCAATGATGTCGCACCTTTAAAGTAAAACCGTTACTAAACGAAAATTTTCATGAATTATGGTATCAATGCCATCTATCTAAAAACAGTGACTATTTCCTAATATTGGTTCCCCCATAAAATTTCATAATTTCGTTTAGTAACGGTTTTACTTTAAAGGTGCGATGTGTATTGTAGAGCAACACAAGGACACGTTCGCTGTGAGGCAGACTTGTTTATTACCTCATGAGCTGCAGAAATGTATGTTAATGCTCTATTTGTATAAAATAAGCAGATGTGA
This sequence comes from Mamestra configurata, assembly GCA_002192655.3. Lineage (NCBI taxonomy): Eukaryota > Metazoa > Arthropoda > Insecta > Lepidoptera > Noctuidae > Mamestra > Mamestra configurata. The sequence continues at coordinate 109,817 of NDFZ01005099.1, read as the reverse complement.
CTAGTAGCAAGTTTCCATTTCGTAAGGTCCAGTCTTGGAAGAAACAACAGCATGTATTTCTTAGATGAATTATACCTCCAACTTATTACGTTTACCGCCAAGCAGCGTTACGGTGTACCAGTTTAAAGGGTGTATTTGAGTGTTTAGCTTTGACTCTGGCACGGCAACATATTTGCGATGCTTTTAGTATAGCAGACGTCACAGGCGGCACGAATTACCGTCTGATGGGCCTAGGGCTTGTTTACTGTCCAATAACATAATTAAAATATGTTATGACTCGTATTGTTTTTCTCGTATGGTAGAAAACAAAAAAAGAACGAGTCAAATATTAAACAACAGCTTACGAATTAACTAAATACACTACAGTGCAGTTATGGTAACTACACTGTAGTGTATTTAGTTAATTCGCTAGCGACGCCAGATAAAAGTGCAATAACAGTCATTGCCCTTTCCTTAATGTCTCGTCGTATTTACCTGGTCAATAAACAATGTAAAGGATCATTATAGATGTCGATTCAGGGCAGCTTTATGTCTTTATTTATAAAATTTATTTTTATATAAATATTTAAAATTATTTCAGAAAGTGACGCCGCTAAAATTATTTATGATATGGCAATTTGTCGATGACTCCACTTTTTGTAGTATGCTAAATCTTGCATGTAATTAGTTTGTAATGTTGATTAAACCTAGGTTAGGTTATGATCCTAGTATCCTTATAAAGCATGTCAGCCCCTGACATGCTTTATAAGGATAAAAGTCCCTAAACATAAAAGAAAAAAAAAATGTCTTTATTTCTGTTTTCGGAACTAAGTATGTCAAAAAATGTAAGTGGGTCAATGGCATTTATTGCAAATTTATCTGGCGATGACCATATCGCTCTCCTCCATACTCGTACCATAGACATAACAATCAATCATAAACTGAAGAATTAATCAGAGGCTGACAATCGATAAAGACCACTTCTCACATAAATTCGGAACTTTACTTAGGTTGAAACTATTTAACCGTCACGTAGAAAAGAAATAGACCCTGCCGTTTAATGATGTGTAAGTGAAATTCAACCCTAGGGTGATACAACAATCCGAAGTCGAAAATACATTAAGATTTAGCATCATCATCTGCCCCCTTTCCGACGAAGGGACTACTCTAATTGTGTCGTTATACGTCGCTACAGGCAAAGGTAAAGAGATACAACCACATGTATAGTTTATATTTATTTATTGTTGAAAATATTAGCACACATAGTTATTCACTGGTACATGTAAAAAATTGTGTAAGTAATATTACTTTGCTTCAATTTTTTTTTTGTGCGTCTCTGATCCCATACTTATTCAAAATTTTACAAAAAACAGTTGCTACTCAGAATATCACTTTGTAACTGAACCATAAATTGAACTCCGAAACGTACACGCTTACTACTACTTAGCCAATTTTTTATTTTATTTTATTTATTTAAGGAAAAACAAACAGTATAAGTATAACAGTAACAGTAACAGTATAAGAAATAGTCATTATATCTTAAATATTACATTTTAAACAATTATGCTACCCACTACGTTCTTCACAGATTACAATTAAAAGTATTTAAAAACTAGCTTTACAAAATCCAATATCTATTAACAAAAGGTAAAGATCTCCACATTTGCTGACCGTCTGTGTGATTGTAAACAAAAGATAAGAAAGCTCTTTGTGTCTTTGGCGGCCGACTCCGCATCTCCGGTCGCAATATCTGCATGGGATTTATATTACAAATGATTCATTATAAACAGTCGCTATACCCCAACTCGGCGTTACATCCAAAGTCGCTACATATGAATTTTGTACTAAAGTATGCTTTGAATTCAAGGGACTTAGATTTAACGTCGCTAAATGGTCGCTACAGCCAAGGTCGTAAGAAATAAAATCCACTGTATATTGGCGTCTGCTTCCAGTGAAACTGGATTCAGCTGTAATACCTGAATAGTATTTTACGTGGAGCGGCTGCTTTTCAGACCTCCACAACCCATTAACTGGGTAACCCGGTACATTAAGATTTTGCTTTACCATTCTAATCCATAGACCGACTTCGCCCACTGCTGGGCCTAGACCTAGATAGACCTCTATTTTCTTGTGACAATCCCCACGCTGTGCCACCTTCGATCCTACCCGCAATGTCATCTACACAGCTCTGCCGGATGACCAACACTCCTCTACCAGTCAGTTTTTAGACGCCATTAGGTTGCTGCCATACTCCTTTCTTCTACTTCTGCTTTGTAGGTCACTCTGATTTATGACACCAAGCTAAACTAGCAAATAGGTATGACCATTAAACTTCACATCTGAAAAGTGTTGACAATCAATGTTTATATTATAACCAGAGGTCGGAATTAGGTAGTTATTTATGTACTTGCACTGATTTCATACAGCGAATGAATAAAGTGGATATGCCTCAAATCCCGAGATTAATTTTAAAGAGCAGAAAAATCCCGTGATTTGTTAAATAAAAAAGTTATTTACTTTTACACAATTTAAACCACTGCACGCGCGAGGTTGCCAAATTTACATCAACGACATCGGATGTCCGAAGTTGCAAAATTCCAACGCGCACACGCGCGATGTTGCCACATTTGTAGTTCACACAACATAGCTTATGAGAACAATAGTTTTTTATTTTTATTTATTTGTAATATTGTTGGCCACACAGGATTGTCTATTAGAAATCCCGGGCAGATCCATATTAATATCAACATATCGATGCAAGTACATAAATAACTCAACCTAATTCCGACCTCTGATTAGAACAATAAAATATGACTTTCGGTTTCGGCTAAAAGCTGAATACCAAAATTTGGTTTCGACTTCCAATCTCGTTACCACGACACTAGTAAGTTCCACGTCAAGTTTAGAGATAAAACCAATTGTAATTGATTGATAAATGTATTTTTTGTTTAGGGTTTTCCTCGTCCATAACTTTTTGTTTATTCTTCTTTGTTACTCATATACATTGTCGTAAACTAGCATATCTTTAGGTACGAGTACTGCCTGACCGTTTTTTTGTTCAGTTAGTCGCCTGTTTTGTTCTTGTGATTAAGTAGATAAAAATAATGTTGTGTATTGTAATACTATAATTGGCAGTTTAGTTGCTAAAGATACTGGTAATTATACTAGTATCTTGAGTTCTCCAACTAGAAATCCTTAGCAGCAGCCCGGAGTCTACATTTATGCCCGGTAGATGGCAATAGACTCCCCCGCTATTACATGGGACTAAAAGAACTGGCTACACGTGGGTTGGGTACAATTTAGGTACACCTCTGCCTACCACTTTGGAACGTGCAGACGACATGTTATGTTAGTAGTGTCTCCAAGTACACACATATTGGAGCTTTCCAAAGTTACACTTTTATAGGTATTGTTACAGGCAGAGCTGGGCAAAATACATGCTTTGCTTTAATTAAAATGCAATTTACAAAATATAATCTCGCATGTATATAAAATTAGAGTGAACAGGCTTCTTCTGGGTAAGCTCGCTCCATCGTCGACTTTGTCTCTGTCATCTATGACCTAGACTAGAGTCAAGAGCAAACACTACAAANAAAGGCTCATTGGCGACGTAAGACTGGTGGATGCCAAGCTTCACAGCTTGGCTCATCGCCGCAAGGTTGCCTGCTTGTCGGTCTTCTACAGATTGTACTTCGGGGAGAGTGTCCAGGAACTCCACGATCTCATCCCACCGGCCCCCTTCTACCATCGGACATCTAGACGCACTGCAAGTTACCATCCCTACCTTGTTGCTATTCCACCAATTCGCACTAAACGTTTCCAAACGTCTTTTATAATGCGCACAGCAAAGGAGTGGAACTCTCTGCCTGCGTCTGTGTTTCCGAACGCATACAACCCTAATCTCTTCAAAATTAGAGTGAACAGGCTTCTTCTGGGTAAGCTCGCTCCATCGTCGACTTTGTCTCTGTCATCTATGACCTAGACTAGAGTCAAGAGCAAACACAAAAAAAAAAAAAAAAAAAGACGAATACAAAATACTTTTCCAGTTAACGAGTATGAGTTCACATAGAGGAACAGCCAACATGCGGCATGGGATTGGGTATGGAAATAAGGGTTATCATGCAACCTTGTGGAATTCCAACAGGAATGTAATTTATCCTTGTATAAACGGAAAATATATCTTAAAACAAGATGTAGTAGACATAAGTGAATTAATTTTATTTGTTGTAAGTAATAGACACGTACTCGTGGTAATACTAAAGAACACAGCTTGACCAACGTCTCAACATTTATTTTGTTTAAGAAGTACAAACATGTCGGATGATATGACAGTGACAAATTAAAATTAAAACGTGTTGCTCTAAAGATACTTAATTCGATATCTTAATAATGTTTATTCCATCACTATTTCAAGGCATTGTAGATACTGTTTGTGTTTAGGCGGATCAATCAATCATGCATTGTCAATAGGTAATATTAAAAAAAAGAACATATTTTTCATTGATTGTCTTGAGAATTGTACTCTACAAAGTATAACTTAAAGTATGTTTTAAAAGCAAGGATTCAAGTGTTATAATTATAGATTATGATACTACATTAGTCATGTTTTCATAAAGTATGAGCGTCTTATTGATATCAGCATTACGTGTTAGTAAAGTAAAAGGAATGTTCCATGATCTGCCTTCCTGAAAAGTCTTAAGGTACATCCCGTTAAGACATATCTTTGCAGTTTTTCTTCTTCGCCGGAAATGACTCAGTTATCATCATCATTTCAGCCGAAAGTACTCCACTCGTGGACAAAGGCCTCCCCTAAACGACGCCACAGTGACCGGTCCTGTGCTTCTCGTGCTCAGCATATTTACGACTAGCGGACGTCACGCGGTTTCACCCTCGTAGTTCCCGTTTCCGTGGGAATACGGGGATGACATATAGCCTATTTTACTCGCTGATAATGTAGCTTTCCAATGGTGAAAGATTTTTGAAACCGGAGCACACACAAAAATACAAATTTTTCCTCTTTATAATATTAGTGTAGACTGAGTAAAGTTGAGTATGGACTCCGTTATCTGCATTTATACTCCCATTCCGACTCAGATATAGAATAGAATACTCTTTATTGTGTACACCATATAAGTTACTGAATAGATCGATGAAGAAAACATTACATAGGGTGATACAATACTTTAATCTGGTGTACATGTCACCGGAAAATTGCAGACTCCGCAAGATTGTAATAAATGTAATAGATTATAATTTCCCGATGTATTAGAAAAAATCGTTTTGCATACAATAAATCCCATCCAAATTCAATAGTTTCCAATATATCAATAAAATAGTTTACAATTACACGCGATATTATACAATCTTACGGCGTTTGCAATTTTCCGGTGACATACACACATTTACGGATGCCAGATACTTCACAATTCTGCGTTTATTGCTCCTTCAGACAATATCACGTCAACGTAGGTGTTCTGGTCTGGAAAAAACCCTCGAAATATACAGCTGATAAGCTTAATCAGCAGTTTCATTAAAAGCCTAGCCTTTTAATTGAACTGCGCCGTTTAATCAGCGACATAAGTGACCTGGGCAAGTCATTAAACCAAAGATGTCACTTAGGTCGCTGAAAAACCTAGGTGCGGTTAAATGAAAAGGCTAGGCAACCAATTAAACGGCTGATTAAACTTTTTGGCTGCGACATATATACAAGGTGGAGACGACGATACGACAATAAATCAAAACACAGGCAATACTAGTTCAAATGAATATGTTGTCTTTTATTACAGACCAGCTTTTACCCGCGAGTTCGTACGCGCATATCCCGTTTTTTCCCGTTCCCGTAGAAATTTCGGGAAATCATCTCTTAGTGCTCCCCTAAACTCCACAATCTATATGCCAAATTTCAGCTTTCTACGACCAGTTGTTTCGACCGGCTGTGCGTTGTCTATCAGTCACTCACTCATAAACGGATGAATTTTATATGTTAGGATTTGATGTCACTAACTGTAACAGCCTGCTTGGAATATTTCGCCAGAATAGTAGTCACTATCCTTGACTAGTTTGAGTTTTTTATGACGTTTTATATAATTGGAAAGTTTATTTTTAATTTCGGTGACACGATTTATAAGTTTCAAAATATTCCTATGAACAAGTTTTGCCATGTTTTATTTATTGTCGTATCGATGTCTCCACATTGTATGTTTTGACTTATACTTACAATATATTTTTACTTTTTTTTAAGTATGGGAAATCATCAAATGGCTTCTTCCGCTCTGGGTGGAGCGGGAGGGCGTGTCAGACGCTTACAGACTAAAACCCATCCGTGTTCCTTCTAAAACCCTTAACGTTCCAGGGCCGCGGTGACTCTTACGAACAATTTGTACTTACAATATAAATCTTTACTCAATCTTGATTAAATGGGTATACAAACTTGATAGTATTCACGAATAGACTAGGCCCCTGTACAGGTCCTGCCAATGTATATCGTTATAATATTACTTGCACGGACACACGTTCCTCTAGGTTGCGAATAAAACCGCGGGTGAAAACTAGTTGTTAATTAATAACGACAGTAGGTACACAGATAAATCTAAAACACACAGCTATAATTAATTTTAACATAGCAAAAGGCACTTGCATGTTTATAAAGTCCACAAAAAAGTCCAAACAAAAGTAATTAGTGTTATGCATCGTAATAACGTTTCCATAGCGCATTTGCCCCTGTCCGTCAATATGGCGTACAATATACTGGTTCACGTGGACCCTGACGACGGTTTCAAGGACACCCCACCCCCTAATGACACGGTCACCACCCGCCGACATAAAAAAATATCTATTCATTTCACTATCTAGCCCTCATATCTTCATATTGTATCGATTGCCCTCGTTTCAATAACTTCATGTCTTCTATTTTAAAATACATACACAATTTCAGGTGTTATCTTCACAAGGAAGTTTAAGATAGCGTTATCTTGTTTATCTTTAGTATACACCTATAACGATTCTGTATTTGTCCTTTGACATAGCTACCTGGGTATTTTTGAGCTACTATTTTGCAGTCATTCATTTTAAAATAATGCAATTTTTAATTAATTCCAGGCAAATTTAGTTGCATATATGCGTCATGTTTAATAATTAGTGGGATTTCTACACCAGACTCGTTTGTATTGTACAATTTTGATGGTTTTATTTGAATTTAGAAAAAGTTCACACTCTGTAATTACACAGTTTTTCAGTCAGCGATACGAAACCGTATAAATAACATTTTAATTACGTTCAAAATTAATTGAATTGAATATTAAAGTTAGTTTTCTTCGAGGGACAGTTAACAATTCACTTGTGAGTAAAGGAAAATAAGTATGTACCGAAGGAAAATCCTACTGTGGCTCATGTTTTGAGAACTGGTCGGTAGCAGCCACCGTTGTTGACATAACATTCTTTTAAAACAAGGCGATTGTTTGGGCACTAGAAGTGAATTGGATATTCAAAACAATGAGTATCAATAGAGAATGGAATGGTAAACTTGTGGAACTTGGTCGATGTCCGGTGAATCCACTGAGCGAAGTTTCTGATACCCGACCATCTTGCTGTACTTACTTCTTTTTTTAAGCCTGCTCATTTACATTTCTATTGTTGGCTATATTTAGATTGTGCGGAAGTGAAGACTCGTGTAAGCTTGATTTTAGTTTTTTACTTTTGACTTCTTGTTTCATAAGTTTATTTCGAGTAATAATAATACTTAATTTAGTCCATACAAAACGTCAAATAGGCTTAAAAAGAACTGAAACTTGTTTTTTTATTGTACGATCTAAAGATAGATAGAGGGTGAGGTTAATTTGAGTTTGGTAATTGCTTATTGGAGTTATATTCTCTAAAATTCTATGATCTGTCATAGTCAATTATCTCATTCTTGCAAAGCGAATGACTTATTCGCCTATCATTTGTGCGGTGGTATGGGGAAATGGGCCGGGGTTCTGTCCCGAGCTAGTATATTGTGGCTCGGAACAGCACCTTCCATTTCTCTTGTCTTGGCTCTGATTTGGATGAAGATGTCACCGGATAATTTCGGTCGGTCAATTTAATTTGCAACTCTATGGCGTTAGGTACAGGTTAGCTCACACCGACAGACCAATGAGGAACATTTTAATATCACACTAAAACAGATATAGTGTAAACCAGTGTGCTGATTGGTCGTCAGTTTATGCGGAACGACACGAGCAGATGATTGAATACAGGATTTTGATTCGTCTGATTGTAGAAGAAATGCTCTTGTTGTCGGCTGAGTGGCGTTCGGGAAGTTGCGTGGTATCTTTTCGTCTCACATACCAGTGTCTAAAGACGTAAAAAAATTTTTTTTGCGTAGGTACCCTACACATAAAGTGGCGATGTTTTTTTTATCGTCTATCCTATGGGTGTGGGATGTCGTTAAATAGATCGTTTAAAAATATGGTGTGCGAAAACCACGTTTCCATCCAAGGCTCCGTTTGCGAAATATTCAGCTTTATAGTGCTAATTTTTGTTAGAGTAAAGTGTCCCCCTCTCTGCCAGCTAAACGATAGTTTGTGGAGCCGTAAAAAAATCATGGCATTAAAGGAAAATCACAGCTAAGAAGGCTTTACAAGTAACGAGTAATAATCAAGCATCATATAAAATACCATCTCTTCAGTTACCATCATTCTATGTGGGCCCGTTTTTAGAGTTTTTTAACCGTTAAACCGTGCAATAAATTAATATATTTGTTACAGGCAATCTATATAATTCAGGTAGTTTATACAATACCTAGGTAATGTGTAGAATACCTGGGGCGTCTAGGCAATGTATACTCATTATGAGTATTATTTTCGATTATATACTTTACCTAGGTAACGTATAAGTCCAAGGGATTGTATAGAGTACCTGTTAGTCCACCGGAAATGTGTAAAATAAATAGATTTTGGCGTATATATAATAAGTGACATCCTGGCATTTAATTGAACAGCTAGGCAAAGTACTTAGTTCGATATCGTTTAATGACTTGCTAAGCCAACTCATTTGGGAACTTGGGGGACCCCGACACGGATAGGTAAGGTTCGAATGGGATGGTCCATCATACTATTCATGTTAGGGTACTTTAATCCCTGCAGACAGAAATAGGAGCCTCGCAGTCCGCAGCGGGGCTCCGTCTTCGAGGTTAGTTATGAGGTGGTAATTTCATGAAGTAGCTGATTATACGATATAGCTACACGATATTTTCGTCACGTTACTGCCTGCTCCCGCACTTCTTTCTCTGCTATCGTCTTTTACACGCCGGCTGCGCATACCATACGGTATTGTAAAAAATACCTAGGCAAAGTATAAAATGAATAATATGCAATACATTAATTACCTTAATGTTTTAAGTATTCTATACATTGCGTTGGCATTATATAGAATACCGGGTTAGACAGATTATCGGTAACATATTCATAAAATCAAACAAAAAGCACCATTCTAAGTTGGCAATTGTCCCGTGCAACTACGGAACCCTACACTGCGCGTGGCCAGATACGCACTTTCCGCCGGGTTTTTCCTAATATATTTTTTTTAAATTAATTCATAGTAATGTTGTTTTAGGCGTTTTATTTTTTACAAGAAAAGCAGTGTTAGGTCAACAATATTTTGATGTTTGATTTATAGTCATGAGAAAAGGACAACGATCTTCAATCAAATTTGAGGTTCCAATGTGTTGTAGCCTTTCTAGGTAAATTGGTTTCTAGAAGTATTTCATATTATAAGAAACCCTGAAAGTACTGTTATAGACATTTCCCAAATAATATTATGAATAACAAGATCGTATTTGCTTGATAAGTGAAGTAAGTAATGACGTGTCTCATTACATTATTCATTATATAAAAAGCCAAAAAAGGTTTAAGTACGTAAATACTGCCTTGTTAACAATGGGCATCAAATTAAATAGATAAAATCTTAATTCAAAAAACTTCTGATTTTGAAATATGAATAAAAAACATTTAATAAAACCTGCTTAATAGTTTAATCCTCATAATTTATGGGACATCCTACTTTTGAGGTCAACGGTATATTTAAAATAAGTAGACATTATTATAATTGATCACGGATATTGTCAAACGTTGACGTTTATGTGATGGTCATTATAATACCGTGGCAGGTATTTATGTATATGCCTTTCCATGATAAATGAATAAAACAGGGTGGTTTTTGTAGTCACATTTGTAAGGCGTTTAGGTATAATGCTAAATACGTATTTAGTTGTATTCAACGGCTCAGCTACAAAGAAGCTTATTGGCTAGACTCAATCTTAATAATCAAGAGTTCCTGGCTTCGTGGACACGATACGAATAACAACAATTTCCAATATCTACTTAATTGCATTGCAAGATCAGAAAACAGTCGCTCTAGCAAAATCATTGATATTCAACAGCATCTGTTAAATGCCTTCTCCGTTGACATGCTTCTTCTATGGATGTCATGGCGTCTTTCTCGTGTACCGTACAAAGTTAATAGTTCCTGTTGCTTTACTGCGATTATACGCTGCCAACGTGCAATCGAACAGTGAGCATTCGCCTCGACACCAACCACACGTAGCAGGATTACTGAGGCATTCGCGACCCATACTTCGCGATGACAGGACCTGTGCGCGCTGCATCACTATGAAAGGCTCTAAACAAAATGCTGTGATGTGCATGATCATCGGAATGTCAAAATGTCTATGAGATTGAAAACGTGACATTTCGATAGCGTTTGTCAATGCCAAACATTTATAACGTTTTGACAATCGTCTTCACCACGCTACCGCTGACAGAATGTCACTTGTCTACAGCCTCAAGTTCAGAAATATTATTAAGGTAAAAGCAAACTTCCAGTCAGACAGGCAGTTCTAGTCTGAACATCATTACGGTATTTTGGTCATCATCATCAGTCAATGTCTTGTCTAAAGGTCCACAGAAGCGAATGTGTTACCAATTTATTAGGGGCAGGTGTTATCTCAATTATTTTCAAAAATAACTGCCCTTATTACAGTCAGTCGACTTGATTCACTGCTCGGATCTTGTCCAAGGGCTGCTAAGCGGTAACCTTCTATATATACCAGCAGGTCTTACGTACTTCATGTGGGTCAGCGAGGTCACATAGAAAGATACCTATAGGAATAGACACTTTACTTAATTAATTATTTGTTTTATTGGAAGTTTGGAACTAAGGAATCGAAATTTCTGTTCGATTGATAGCAATGCCTTCCTTACACTGCTCACTTGAATCTTTATATCCTTGAGTGTGATTTCTAAATGCTGTTGTGGTCCATAATGTTGCTGCTAATTGACTATAAATGTTTAATCGCTTAAGTGATTTCCAGTAAAATTCAGTTTCAATGTCTTCATACGAAAATGCGAAATTCTGGATTTCTAGGCAATAGATCGATTCATAACCTCGCGTTGAAACCTTGAGAAACGAAGTAGGTTATCATTCACAATGTGGTGGAGCAGTTTTCTGCTCTTCCTATATTATGGATCTGTCACCGGAAAATTGCAAACGCCGTAATATTGTAAAATATCGCGTGTAATTGTAAACTATTTCTTCTTTATAAGACACGGATATATTGGAAACTATTGAATTTGGATGGGGTTTATTGTATACACAACGATTGTTTCATAATATATCGAGAAATTATAATCTAATAAAGATTATTACAATCTTACCATAGCCATGATGGTCTCGACTCGTTCGCCGAAACCGAAATAATTTAGACCAAAAGCCGAAACCAAAACTATAGCTTAAAACGTTAAGAACAAAACAGTAGTTGTAAAACTTATTTTTTTTTCGGTAAAAGAAATATTTTAGAATGTCGAGTAGGTACAGTAGGTAGTCAAAAAGTTATTCTGTTTACAGTATTATTGTACAAAGTATGTGAAGTCATCGATATCACTAACAGTCGAAAAGGTCATTGCAATAGTAAACAGAATTACACGTCAAATAAAAGTCGTTATCTGATGTTAAAATGCACGATTCTGTCGTAGATAACATCAGGTCATTTTATATACCTATAAAAATAAACCAGTATATACGAAGTAGTGTATGTACCCCTAACTACATTCATGACTATATATAAAATTACCTAAGTATACCTTTTGGTTTTATCGGCGATCATTGTCAATTTTGACATTTGCTGATGACAATATAATTGTCAATGTCACAAGTTTTTCACTTTTCATTGCACTTTATATTAAATGAGTATGGGGTCTGACCAATTATTTTACAAATACAAACCTTTTGTAAGTATATTTATTAATAATATCGATTAAAACCTAGTTTAATTAATAAAATGCAGTAGGTACCCATTTACTTAAATATTTCCTGGTATTTTACAAACAGAATTTTCCTGTTTTTAACAACGATTACACAACACAAACTCTTAAATAAACCCGCAATTTTGCTCACTAATACAAAATCTTATTAAGTGCTATGTTTTTCATGGAGCTAAGTAACACCAGAACGTAATTGCATGTAATTCAGTTACCTCACATGAAACACTAAACAACCACGAGTAAACAGGGATAATAATTATAAATCTTCCACAAATAGCGCCATAATTATAATTAAAACACGTCGTTTTATTGCTATATTGTTTCAGTTTCAAGGCTTTAGCAAATATTTGACAGGTGTAAACCTACCTGCTGCGTTTAGAGGGCAGTATGTAGGTTATTCATAATCGTAACTTATCGATTTTCTTGTCCTGAATAGCTGTCATAGTTCACAACCCTGTGTGAGTAAGATGAACTTCCAACCAGCATATGAATAAGTAACTAGTGTCACTAACGTTTTAGATCCGATGTTCCCGCCAACATTTCTTGTTCAACTATTTACCTGAACCAGTCCATAACTAAGTGGAAGTTTTTTTCTTCGGAACAGTAAGTCTTGTGAGTTAGTCGTAGTTGTCACCGCGTAACGGCTGTTTCATTTAGTACAATTTAAAGTATACACGACAGAAGTTACCGTTAGCATCCCGCTAATGATGTTAAAAGCACTAATAGGTTCCGTAAATAGGAAAGGCGCTTACTCCGAATCTTTGTCACAATCACAGCACTAACCAACCTAATAAGTTTGCTCTTCCGAATAGGTAATATTCATACTACGTCGCTCGAATGAATATGGAAACACTAATACGAATTTATTATACCGATAGGTAGTGGTCATTTCTTTGTTACGCATGGAAGGGTAGTACAGAATTAGTCTCGAGGACAGCGAGGGGCCAAATGTCATTTGATTGTGCGCAATTCAGAAGTAAAATAACAACAGTTTAGTATGTATTTACGTAGTAAGTTGTAGTGAAGCGCGTTTTAACCGACTTCAAAAAAGGAGGTTATCAATTCGACCCGTATGTATGTAACAATGTCAGAGTTGCACAGTTTTTGTGTATGTTAGTCTATACCAGCTTCTAAACATGTTTGCCGGTTTACATATTTTTCTAAGTGAATATATTTATTTGATAAGTAAGCGGTTATTTACCTCAGTAAATTGATAAGGACAAGCTGAAATGTTGACTTGTAGGTAATAATTAATCGTGAATAGCGCGCAACACTCGATAGCAAATTGAGACAAATGGTAATTTTAATATTAAGTATTTTTCAGCTGTACTGTTTATAAAGCTGTGGCAACTCACCGAGTCACATATTTAAATAGTTATTTTCAGTTACCACCTGTTGAAGACACCTGTCCAATGTTCGCTCTTTGTTTAAGGGACTCGGGCAATATTATTAGATACTTATTAATTGCATGTAGGTAGTTAAGTTTAGATTGATTTAGCGTTTATTAGAGCAAATCAATTAATTATTCTAGTTTTGGTAAGTCTGATTCAAGTCGTTTCATAAAAATGCTAACTATCTATAAAAGGGTACGATTTCATAGTAGTGGCCAACAATAATTAATTAATAATTCATTTTGTTGCGCAGCGGTACTTGGGTAGATATACATATCGCAGAAATGCATTATTGATGTGTTTATCTATTGTATTTATCATGCATGATCGATCGACGGCTAATTGTACTTTTCGATAAAGATAGTCACTTTATCAATTTGTTTTAAGTAGTCTTTGTTTCATAAGATCGGATAAGAATACGAGGGTTTCACATATTTGTTTAAATGCTTTATCATAAATGTGATGACCTTGTTCGTTTATTTATATTAATTTTAATGTCATACCAATTTGGAAAGCGGATAAATTGTATTTTAACTTTATAGCAGTGCGAGAGTTATTTAGTTTATTGTAGTGATCGTACAATTTTCACGACTCCTTGTGTATAATTAACATTAGTGTCTCTCACTTGCTGAACATCTCGTTTACACACAGTAAGGTAATAACTACTGATCTTTCTCATATAAATCCCCATAGCCACACAAGGATCCCACAGGAAGACTGGATTGGTGTGCGAGAAATCTGTGCTCAAAAACATTAAGTAGGTAGGTAACACACAAAAACCTACTGTTCAATGTTCGAAGAAAGTACTCAGACGCTGTTTAACTCGCATTATCTTTATCGCTTTAGTACCTACCAAGAATTGCTGCACTTCCACTGAATGCAAGCAAATGGAAATTCGAGAAGCGAGCGGTGTTATATGACGAAACTTTGGCAAGCGTTTCGCTTGATAATGTTTGCGAAGTAAATAAATAGAGGTTTATTTTGAAATAACTGCTTATAAAAATATTATCGAAATTAAACACGAACGGATGAGATAATGAAGCACAGCACAGATAATAGGGAGTGAATATAAAAGCAAATAAACACTTCTTTTTTTTTTGACGTGACCACACTGACCACGTCTAATAAATCGATGAACGCCGGCTGCACACACGAAAAAGGATGACTCATTGTAACGTTACGATCATTTCATCAATGTTTTGTTATGGCGTTGTCACGTTAAACTATCGTCCATGATCCGACTTTACAGACAACCAACTTTTTTTTTTCTATGTTAAAGCTGGTTACAACTTCTTTGGGCGAAGGCGAATAAAAGAGCCGCCATCGTCCGCCATAAAAAAACAGCGTGACGTAATTGTACAGTATTGATTAATAAATAATATATCTACTGATCTGTTTGTCCCTAATAATATTGGGCTCAGGGTACTTGGCCCATAGATAATAATTTTATAGTCAACCATAGTCATTCCTGTTATGCTACAATCAGTCGACTACAGTCGTGTTGTTTATGGGCTTCGATCAAGCGATCTTGATGGAAGTGTCTGACTGAACAAAAAATGAACGTTATAAAAGCACGACAATAAAATAATATTAATAGTAAATATAACAATAAGATATTAACGTTGACGTGTTCAGAGTTCGTAACCTTTCGTAAAGAAAGATAAATATTGGGTTGTTTTGTTTCGATAAGTATCTGTTATTGACTGTTTTTGCAAAAGTAATGATAAAGGTGTCTGCCTGTGACGTTCTAAGAGAGAAAACAAGAAATCCAAAGCATACATTTAAGGTACGAACTTATAAACAAATACTCTTTCTTTTTTTCCGGCCATTTTGTTTAGGACAGGACGTTGGATAACAAAATTTTTACAATGGATCATTTGCTGATAGTAAAAAACCCTTAACACCGGAGCCATGGCCCGTTCTATTTTACTAAAATTATAAAATATTTCGGCGTTCAACTTGCTGCATTACACCGAAACCAGGTTGTTGAATAACAGAGTCGGTTTATGTGCAACAATGCGATTAAAGCCTCGTATCCATTAGGCAACATTTGACGCCCAACATGTTCAGTAACTGCAACGTGCACAACAACGCGCGATGCGACGTTGCCAGCAGGCGCGCAACATTGACAATGTTATTAATCTTTTGGGCGCCAGAGCACAAAGCGTGCCCCTGACGCCATGTCACAAATTCGCCGTACTTTTTGTCACATATGTGTGACGTTTGGCGTACAGGGTACACGCTTGCTTGTCATGACAATGGCGTTCAAAAGGTTAAAAAAAGTTCCTCGTTGCTGTTCAACATGATAAGCAACGTGTTGTGCATTGTTCATCATGTCGCAAGGTCGCAAGTCAAATGTTGCCTAGTGGATACGAGGCTTAATGGCGACCAGCATAACTATATTTTTGCGTAAAACAAAAACCGTTTACCATAATTACGGGTGCGGAGGCGGATGCTCCCATCTATGTACAATTGTTCACGCGGTGCCGCTCCACTCGGCAGACAGCACAGTTCTTACATTATTAGTAACTTACAAACACGCGGCCGTCCCATCCGCAACGTGGAAACCAACAATCACGATATCAAATCAATATTCAAGAAACTAAAGTTACCTAAATCGTTTCGGGGCGTATTTCGTAATCACAGGGCTACCACGTTGTGAGATATAGAGAGGCGAACAAATAAAACGTAAAAATGTTAAACGAAATTATTGGTATCGGTTTCGACCGAAACTTAGGCGGAGGCTGAAATTCGCTTCGGCTTTTAGAGCATTGTTTTAATCAGATTTTGGTATCTGCTACTCTATCCATAACTTTTGAAGTTAAACACTGTTTTGTATACTTATTTGAGTTGTTTGTCTTTAGTTGACGAGGAAATATAAGCACTAATTACATTGGTTAACCAAAAACTTAGTTATTCTACTCGCCGTTTAGAAAATCGTGGCATCATATTTGCCCCGATATAATCATCCTATATTTGTATTTAATTTCGCCGGTTTCCTCTTCAATTAGTTGCAAATGTTTACACCAGTCACCACACATGTAGGTAGGCAGTTACAGTTAGTACTGTTTGCAAAAACCTCTAGAGAAAGGCTTGTTTCCCCTGGCTATTCAGAACGGTGCTTCTGCATTAAGATTAAGGTTCGGCTACACGCTCAATCTTTCTTGCACAAACAGTTTGTGCAAACATTGGCGCCAAAACTTCATGGTGTGCTAGCCATTTGTACGGTATACCATATAACGCAAATGTTTGCTTGCAAAAACAAGAATTGGTGCAAATAAGATTGAGCGTGTAGCCAAGGCTTTAGGTAGGTTTGCGTCGTCAAATCGGTGTTCATGGCACTGTGGTTAAAACCACCGTGCCTCGGCTAAAGAAAGCGCATATCCGTGTCGCTGCGTCTGTAATATCCATGACAATGAACCCACTGCACTTCTCGAGATAGATCTATTGCAGATTGTTACTTAGTGCAATATTTCGTCTGGTAGCGTTTTATTGCTTCTTCCATTTGCCAACTGGGCAGTCAGTATGTAGTTGTTCTAAGATATTCTTAACAAAAGAGTTTATCATGTTTAACCCGTAAGTGTCCATTATGATGTACATCGACCCCTCTAGTAGGTATCGTTATTGTCATTATCATTGGCTGACGTGTCGGGGATTTACAAGACGCTTTTGAATTTCGGGGACGGAATCTCAAATGGATCTTTCAAATTGATGACATGGAGATAGACAAAATTAAGTAATGAAAGTTAAATAAAAAACCATGGGGATTATCAAGGGGAATTCTACATAACTTAAAAATACCTTCAGGGTTTTTAGAGCCAGGTTGTCTGTCTTTCATTGTAGTTGCAGATTGGAACCGTATCTGCATTTAGTATTTGCCTCGACTGCGCCAGAAGCATCGATCCGAGTAGTTTAATTGTTACCATGTGAAGATATTAACATAGGGAAAAGAACCAGCAAAACTTGTACCACTTTATAAAATTAAAACGGAAAACCATAAGAAACCATAATAAAATTCAAACAAGTAAAATACATTTAGAATAAGTCGCACAGCCGACGAACTAGAGGAAAATAATGCACGATACAAACATTGCGAGGTACTTACACATAATCAGCTTTACGAATAACTAGTTAGGTACTTGATAACCTTATCTGTTCAATTAGTATGTCAACAGCTCTATCTGGTTTGTTAATAACACAATACTAATGAACAGAATCATTAAACAGTACAGTCGTACAAAAAGTCAAGATCATCAACACCATTCCACGTTCAACTATGGCGGCTCACATTAGCTTTTAAATTATGTAAACGAAGTATCATGCTTTATGTAATTTATTTAAGAATTTAAAATATCAGTGACGCTGTCTACATGCTTTCATAATTTTATGTAGGTATTCTTCAAATATAAATAAAATACATGGCCGTTTGTTTTATAGTCACGCAAATGAAGATAAGACATGTGCCTATAATGTTATAATTTGTGTGCTGACGGTTTCTTACCATAATTACAAATTATTATAACCAGGTATTGTTTTAAACGGCTATTATCAAAACCATTCGTTTCAGAGTGCCTTCGTTAATTAGTTTCCGATTTCGATTGTGTTTTAATTGCTTGCGTGCGTGTTTAATAAACGTCGATTTTACGCAAAAATTGTACAGTGGTTTCAGTATTTTGATGGCTTCTGTTACGAACATGTGAAGAAAGATATCGTTGTACATTATTACGACACGTGTGGGTGACTATGTGAACATTGAACAGTTATACGTTTATGGAGAAAACGTGAATTTTTATTGATACACACGCACTGTAACTACATACCTAAAAACTTATCTGAACGGTAGGAGTTGAAGCTATATCTCTTTACCGACTTAGTAAATGAGGTTATGCATTCGGCGAGTTTATTGAAAACGATGTACTTGGCTATTTTTCTGATAGGTAACTTCGACGACGGCTGCAAGTGTGCCATAGTTCGCCCACTCTGCTTTAATCGAGCATATCAATTAGCGACTGCATTTATGGCTTACCTACTGCAATAATTAGTTCAATATCGTGCGCAGTGGCGACTATCGACACACGTACGAATTCATTTCATAATAAAATACTATGAAAATGATCATTAACTTGGAATAAATTTAACTTCAAACGTTAATTACGGAGGCACTTCAAATCATTTTTAAAGACATTGTATGCAAATTACGTGCGTCAAACACATGATTTAAAAAAGCAAAACTTGATTAACTCAAAAATAAACATGTTTTTGTTGTTTAGATCGCAGTTGGTCGCAGCACGCGGGACAATTCCATTGATGTGGACTTAACACTGGAAGGGCCCGCGGCGAAAGTGTCTCGGAAGCAAGCCACAATCCGGCTGCGGAACAGTGGCGATTTCTTCATGTCATCCGAGGGCAAACGGCCCATTTTTGTGGACGGACGACCCGTGCTGCCGGGCAACAAAGTCAAGCTTAATCACAACGCCGTCATTGAGGTTGGTACCCGTAATGTTTTGCGTATCATTAGTTTTGCTGATTACATCACGCCTATTGTGTTGCAAACCTTGATTTTGGACGTCACGTCATTAGCTGCTGTATGGCTGTTTTAGTGCAAGGAAAGTTTTGAAATACGTCATCGGCTGGTGTTGAGTGATGCATGAAACGCCGTATTGCTTTGCTGTTGGATTCAATATCCTTTTGTTTGATGATTTCTTTTGAGAAACAGAATCTGTTCCTAATTGTTTATGATATGAATAATTAATGCTTTTCTGTTTGTTCCACCCAGATTGCCGGTCTTCGCTTCGTTTTTCTGGTGAATCAAGAACTTATCAGCGCCATTCGGCAAGAAGCTGTTAAAGTGAATATACCCGTGTAATTGTAATGCATTTTGAAATAATAAACATATATTACTGCGAACACATTTATTTTGGTCAATTATAGAACAATTTCAAAACTAGGTACCACTCGAAAACGTAATACATAATAACATCCCATTAATTAACAGTATAATGTGTCACACTTCAGTTTATAAACACTCAGTTTTAGAGCAAGTGTGTCCAATATTACGTCTATCACCATACATTATCACGTGCGTTACTGGCATAAAAAGATATGCATTAACATTTAAACGTCAAACAAATATCTAATTATTAAAATCATCAATAATAACTAATCCATAACCCTTAATTTAAATAATTTAACCACAATAGAATATACCATTAACTTAAAGTTATAACAATGGCCAACAAGTGCAGGAAAACTAAAACAACAATCCACTCAATAGTGCATAACAAACATACAAGGTATCGAAAACTACGATGAAAATAAATTCTACGGTATTGGTAAGTAAACGTGAAGTAATCAGTCATCAGTCACCGAGAGGCAGCGCCGAGCGTCTCCGAGCAACCCCGAGCATCTGTGAGCAAGCGAACGAACGCACTCGCGAGCGGCGCAGGGTGGCGCGGGTGTAGCGCCGCGGCGTTGCTCCTCGAATATTCATTACATACACGTGCACTAGCAAATTCTATAATTTTATTAAATATTCAGCCTCAACATTAACTGAGGTTATGACGTCCAAATCAACACTGGACACAAATCAACGCATTTCTTAACTTTACCTTTGTACATTTATTTTCTTAAAACTTAATCTAGTACTTACAATTACCATTTCTCATACCAATATATTATGATTTATAAATAAATTAAACAGTTTAACCGATAATTCTATACGGAATTTTAACACATTTAAAATATTTTAATTTAATAACTTATACTATACAATTATTAATTCTAAAATATTTTATCTACGAAGGCAACACTTTGCAAATACATGTATGCAGGACTTAAAAGCACATATATTTGGTATATTTATTGAACACCCTGTACATTATATCAAAATAGTGTATTTAATATTATAAAATATATTCATAGGCACGATAAGGCAAAACATGAATCGGTGAGTGCCTTGTTTATGAGATCAACAGATATTTCCAAAATGTTTAAAATGGCCAAAACGTATGGATCCTAAATATGCTACTTGATATATTAATATCAGCACAATGTCAAAGGCACTGTCAGCGCATTCTAACGCGCCCTCATTTAGTAAAACAAGTACAGTCAGTTACCACAATTAGCTAACCCACCTTTGCATAAACGGTTGTGATTTTTTTGAATACGAATCAATAGATTTTTTTTTTTTTTTATATTTTATTTACTTTGCTGAAATGGTAAAAATATAAAAGAATTATAAATTCTATCGATTCGGCTAATTGTAAATGTAACTGACTGTACCTTAGGGTGTCCCTTATTTTTCAAAGTTTAATTTTTACAACGCATAGGCGCATTATTTTTAATTTGGACATAAAACACTCAAAATTTTTTTTTCCATATTCGGAACAATGTAACCCGTGCCGACTTGAGCGTAAACATGTACATGGTTGGTAAAGTAAATCACCAAATAAAGGGTGCAAAATTACCGTCTAATCGTCAAGATCTCGCTATTTATCAATATATGCGATGTTATGTTGACTGTTAGTGAAAGCGGAAATCTTGTCATTCGGGAGTGCATTATATTCTGGGAAAAGGCTAGAATATCAACCAGAGCTGTTCCAAATTTTGTTAAGAAGCTAGTGGATTTTTATCAGGTCTGACGAGGGTTGCAAAAAAATTGCATAAAAATTTAGCATTTTTATAGGTCGACCTAGGAGAACTTTCAACTTGAATTGTATAATTTATTCGATATCGCACAAGCTGATGCACTTGAAAGAATAAGAATCGAACAAGATACAATATTTTTGCTAAAACAAAGAGAGCCAGGGCAGGTGTTGACAAAAATTTAGCTAAAATTCAAGAAATAAATTAGCAGAAGATAAAAAAAAAACTTAAGCAAATGCCTTCCGAAAGCTTACTGTCGAACTGTTCTTTGCACATCTTTCGAACAATTTAAGAGATAACCGGAAGAATATTAATCCTAGTGCGATCGAACTATGCACTGATTTTGTCCACAACATCTCTGTGAGGCAAATATTAACAAAATGGTGACGGTTTTTAGTAATGAGCTTGCAAACTTATTGATTTGATTGATTATCGCGAACTTATGAAAATAAAATAAAAATCAGACCTCTTGGCGCAATATGGATGGCAAGAGCTATTTACTCTTTAAAAATATCTTTGCTGCAGTCTCAGTTTAAAATGAGCGCTAAAGACAAATAAGCTTTACGAGATATTTGTTTTTTTACTGTGGCAGTCTGTATAAAACCCTGGGTGGGATGTAGTTTGGCGGTAAAAGTGCCGAATCCAGAGACCTTAAAAGATTACGAAAGAGTTTACAAGTTAATTTCCAAAGCGGCTTTAAAAACATATCAGTCAACATTTGTGGTACTTATGAGAGGAAATAGCCGTCCTTTAAATTTTTGATGACGAAGTTGATGAGCAGACCAAAAGGAAAATTGGAGAAAACTTATAAAAATAAAGCTTTGGTGATTCCGGAAAGAGATATTATGTTCCATCGAAGGTACAGATGTCTGGGTCTTTCTATGGTTGGTAGTATTGTTTAATCTATTAATTAATTAAAACTTATGTGTTTTATCTATACTACAAGGATTTTTATCTTGTTTTAGGGAAATCGTTGAGTGATTTCATTACTGTCAACAAAGATTTATTTTCACGACTAAAACTTGACAACAGTTTCCTTCAAGAAAATGTATCTTCGTGGAATGGAAACGCGATGTTTGTAGAAGTTAAAAATAAGGTGTCTTGCTTCAAAGCTATTTATGAGACATCTGAAAGAGCTGTTATGCAAGAATGCAAGACTTCCATGATTTCATTACCGCCTATGGAGAACAGAAGCAATTATTTAAGTATCCAGACCATAAAAGATACTTTAAAGAGAAAAAATCCAAAATAATTAATTTTAAACTTGTATATTTTTTGAAAAATACAAGAAAGGTGTTATATCAAATTGTGTTTTCACCAATATTTGTCTGTTTTCTAAAATTTTGAGGCCCCGTCGGCACGGGTTAAAATTAACTTAGGAAGATGAAATTCTGTATTCGGGTAACTAGTAACCTAATAAACACAAGAGGGTTTCGATAAGTGAAAACAAAGTTTGTCGACCTTTTCAGGGACACCCTACTGTACCTGTATATTGGAACATTAAATTTATTTCAACTTCGCAACCTAGGTACGTATAATTATGAAAATATTCCAGATAAATATTCTGGGTGCAATAATTTGCAATATATTGGATAATATTTTAGATTGATTACGATACGTTTGGCTCTTCAATGCGTTCCAGACGTACCGTATCGGTAGTTATTTGTCGTGTAGGTATAAATTCAAAGTAGTACCTACGTACACTCTTTCGCAACATCTATTATTTCTGAGTATTGGCTTTGGTTATTTCACGCTTTAATTTTATTACCTACCTACACTATGTTGTTTCAATGCAACATCATTACAAACAAAATTATTGAATGATATTAAACGAAAACTTGCTTACAAAATACATGTTAAGATTATATGGTATTAACAATTAAAGTGTGCAAATTTTTGTACTTCGCCTACACAGTAGCATAGATACACATTTCGCAGTCAAATCAATATGTAATTAGACATGATTACACATGTGCTTACAATATAATATATGTGAGCAATCTTGACAGTACCGAAGGCACTGACCATACTAACCCTAATATAACATCTTTGTCAAAACCACACAGTGATTATTTCATTGCCTAGATAAATATCAAAGTTCGTACATCAGTTTTATATCGGCCGATGGTGATTGTGCAGCGTTCTTTGGGCATTTTATAGTTATGATCTGGTCTTTGGCAAGCTGTATTGCGCGGGACGATATAAAGCTGATGCACTTAATGCACAAATGGTGCTCACCAAGTTGGGTTCAGATTGCAGCACCACAATACGCACGACAGCGACGTTCTCAACGTTGGCGACGGAAGACAGAAGGTAACGACATATTACATTACAATGGAGTAAGTCGACTAATCGATATCTTGATTAAAAATAAACTCTTTAAATACAGGTACACAAAAATATGAGATATATCGGAATAAGACATTTCTATTACCAATTATCATAGACTAGGCATAAGTACATTAAAATGTTAGGTGACCTTGATTTCACATACAACTTCACACAATTACAATATTTACAATCAATATACTAACTCGGATATATGGACTCCGCCGCCAATTAGAATAATTAAAATTACCAAAAAAAACACCTAAATATTCTATCAACATAATTAAAAATATCAGTATTATTTGGAATATTTAACGGAGATAATACTCATAAATTATGGCTACCTAAAATCTTGAAGGTGCAATTCTATGAAATAAATTAGTTACAATAACACTAATAAAAAATGGAATGACAGGCACAGCAGGTAAAACAATTATAATAAAATTTGAAACCTAGTAACAAATTACAGATCAGATCAAATTGCACTATCAAACAATAAAATGTCTTTGCTTTCTTTCCCATATCACACTTCGTTCTGAATTTGGCTTCGATATTAAACTACATAATAAACTAACATGGGTAACTACTAAAAAAAATAAAATGGAATCGCAGGAATGATAATACGAGACCTTTATTGGGGTGGGATCCATTAACACGATAGCCAATATGGCTGTTAATCATTATAAATAGACCCAAGGAACGGCGATGCTCAAAACAGGAACTGCAATGCTCAAAACAAACTACCTCAGTAATTGTGTTTCAATCTTATGGTGTATTTAAGTCCCGTAGAAGGGTTGTCTGATATCGGTGGCGATATCACAAATTTAGCGCTGCTTGCCGACTTATACTTCTGAAACTTTTCAGCTAAAACATACGTTTTTGTCCTATGGCTGTATACAGCTTTAGTTTTTTTTCTGGTCGCCATTTTATCAATGAAATGGTTTTTTTCTATGAACACCCACGGTTGCCATTTCCTACCAGTCAAATCTGGGTTGAAATCATCTTTATTTGAAGTACTAGCATAATGAGAACCATTTCGATTTTTCTTAATGACTACTTTAGGAATAGCTTTTTTTGTTTTCTTAGTCTTTTCTTTATGCTTTTTAAATTGAATTTCGTCTATACTTTTAAGGACATCTTCAAATTTAGGCTTTGGTTTCTTAGGAATTCGCGGATTAGTAGTAACGTTTTGTTTATTTACCTTTGGTTCATCTTTGGATATTTTTAATTGTTTAAGTTTCATAAGGCTGTGTTGAGGTAATGAAAGTTTGACTTTTAGGTCACGAATTGATTCTCTTAGCGGAGGAATATATTTTTGAGCTGCTTTTGTCAATAATGGCCGATTAGAGGAATAATTGGCATGAGTATGTAAATATTCCTTTTCTTCGGTAAATTTGCAACTTGATCTCTTAGTAACTCTACTAACATCATTAAATTGTGATATTCTAGAACCTTGATAATTTGTTATTTTTAGTAATATTCCCGAGTTCTTTTCCTCAGATGTTGTTGAAGAAACTTCTGGAGAACTGGACGTATAGATTGCGTCTTCATCTTTTTGATTATATGTAAATACATTATCAACACTTGATTCGCGAGAATGTGCGGTATCATCTCTAGTTTTCGCAATAATTTCTATTGAATGCGTACTTTCACGCTCATTTTTATCAACATTAATGTCGACAACAATATCTAAGGCATTCCCTTTGTTTTGGAGTGGAGGATATGCTTCCATGTCCATATTTTCTTTGTTTTCTGGAGTTTCCTTACGATTTACTTTTCCTGAAGGAAACATTGCATCTATGTATTGTGGAACATAAGGTGACACTGGTGGCTCATTAGATTCTGATAGCATTTTTTCTAAAGAATCGTTATCATAATACCTATCATACTCTTCAGAGACGCGTGTTTCTCTGTTATATAAAGTTTTATTTACATCCATTTGTGGAGTTTTATATAAGGTTTCTACAAATAGAGCGTCATCATTGCACATTTTGTCACCATATATGAATTTAACTTTGTCAGTGTGATCACTGCAACTAAATACACCGGACTCGTCGTTATCAGACAAGGAGTCATCTTTTGGAGAAGAAGGCCCGCAGATTTCAATGTCTTCTGCAATATCGTCACTGATAACCGTTTCTACACAACCCACATCTTCATCCCAAGACTCTTCGAGTGTTTTATCTTCTTCACAGTCCAACACAAAGGAATCTGAATTTTCACACGCGATTTCTTGTTGTGGACTTAATGCGACTCCCGTCAATGTCTCTATATTTTCATCGTGTTTTGTACAGTTACTTTGTATGTCAGCTAAACATTCTTCTGACAGCTCTGTGTAACACACCTTTTCTGGTTCCTCATTTTCTTCCTCAGTTATAAGACAGCTATTATCTATTAAAATACAAAACGAAACATTGTCTTCGTTATAGAAAGAAGAAACAGAGTTTCGGCGGTTATGATTTATGATGCTGCACAAGTTTTGTGCTAGTAAGTTATTCTCTACAGCATTCATTTTTCTGCGCTTAAACGGCCAGATAAATT
The DNA here is from genome assembly GCA_002192655.3 of Mamestra configurata. Lineage (NCBI taxonomy): Eukaryota > Metazoa > Arthropoda > Insecta > Lepidoptera > Noctuidae > Mamestra > Mamestra configurata. The sequence goes on along the minus strand of NDFZ01005099.1, from coordinate 83,638 downwards.
GAACATTCTCTTCACTATCCGGTTTTGTCCGTTCATCACTATTGTACATATTTAACGCAGAGTCCGATAGTGACCTCTTAAGCCGCTGAGGTTTTTTATATGGAACGTGATTTCCTTGTAATCCTTTGAAGGAAAATCGCACATGTTCAAAGTGATCAGATGATTCGTCGGGCTGTTCGCTACAATGCTCTGCCTCTTCTTGGTACGACTCGAACAAAGCTTCTTCTATATTAGAAGAAGTATCGGGTGCTTCACATTGAGTATCACTGATAAGTTGCGTTCCAGAATTGATGTCTGTATTTTCATTGTTGTCAGCTTCGGATTCTAAAGAAGTATGGATAATTTTGGTTTCGTTGAATGCGCAAATGGCCAATGCAGTGCCAGCAGTTACAATGTTATCGATTTCATCTACTGCGCGCTCATTTTCCTTATGATTTATTGCTTCATTTTTAGTAATACCTTCACATTCGTAGTGAGCCTCCAAGTTTATAGTTTCCTCGAGGTTGTTGTCTAAAAGATGTGTATTTAAAATACCGGTACCTACTGTTTCGTCCGCTGTATCGTTGTTTTGACCTTCATTCACATCTTCTGTTACATTTTTATGAGACACTTTTTCTAGTGGTACCATGGTAGAACCATCATTATTTTCTGTAGTTACTTCTTCTCGTAGTACTCGTTTTCTTATCTCGAAATCAGAATCATCATAATTATTTTCTGTAGTAACTTCTTCTGGTGGTACTGTTTTTCTTATCTCAGAATCAGATTCATCATGATCGTCATTATTTTCTGTGGTTTCTTCTTCTTTTGGTCCTGATTTTTTCAACTCTAAATCACAATCATCATGATCATAACCATTTTCTGACGTAACGTCTAGTGGTACTGATTTTCTTTTCTCAAAATCAGAATCATCATAATTATTTTCCGTAGGTACTTCTTCTGGTTGTATTGTTTTTCTTATATCAAAATCATCATGATCGTCACTATTTTCTGTGATTTCTTCTTTTTGTCCTGATTTTTTCAACTCAAAATCAGAATCATCATGATCATGATTATTTTCTGAAGTGACGTCTGGTGGTACTGATTTTCTTTTCTCAAAATCAGAATCATCATAATTATTTTCTGTAGTAACTTCTTCTGGTGGTACTGTTTTTCTTATCTCAATATCAGAATCATCATGATCGTCATTATTTTCTGTGGTTGCTTCTTCTTTTGGTCCTAAGTTTTTCAACTCAAAATGAGAATCATCATAATCATAATTATTTTCTGAAGTAACGTCTGGTGGTACTGATTTTCTTATCTCAAAATCAGAATCATCATTTTCATAATTATTTTCTGTGGTAACTTCTTCTGGTGGTAATGTTTTTCTTATCTCATAATCAGAATTATCATGACCATTATCTTCTGTAGTTATTTCTTGTATTGGTACTGATGTTTTCATCTCAAAATCAGAATTATCCTTATCGTTATTACTTCCCGTAGTTACTTTTTCTATTGGTACTGTTTCTTTCATCTCAAAATCAGAATCATCATACTCATTATTTTCTGTTGTTAATTCTTCTGGTGGTACTGTTTTTCTTATCTCAAAATCATAATCATCATGATCGTCATTATTTTCTATAGTAACTTCTTCTTTTGGTCCTGATTTACTCAACTCAAAATCATCATGATCATAATTATTTTCTATTGTAACTTCTTCTGGTGGTACGGATTTTCCTTTCTTAAAATCAGAATTATCATGACCATTATCTTCTGTAGTTACTTCTTGTATTGGTACTGATGTTTTCATCTCAAAATCAGAATTATCATTATCGTTATTACTTCCCGTAGTTGCTTTTTCTATTGGTACTGTTTCATTCATCTCAAAATCAGAATCATCATACTCATAATTTGCTGTTGTTAATTCTTCCATTGGTACTGATTTTTCCATCTCAAATTCAGAATCACACTCATTATTTTCAGTTGTAACTTTTCCTATTGCAGAAGCAATAGAAAAAGATTTTCTACTTTCAAAATTAATATCAGCATAGTCAGAATCATTTTCCGTAGTTACTTCTTCTAAAGTTATTGATTTGCCTTTCTCCAAATCAGAATCATCATACTCATAATTTGCTGTTGTTAATTCTTCCATTGGTACTGATTTTTCCATCTCAAATTCAGAATCACACTCATTATTTTCAGTTGTAACTTTTTCTATTGCAGAAGCAATAGAAAAAGATTTTCTACTTTCAAAATTAATATCAGCATAATCAGAATCATTTTCGGTAGTTACTTCTTCTAAAGTTATTGATTTGCCTTTCTCCAAATCAGAATCATCGTGATTATCATTACTTTCTTTAGTTGTTGTTTCTGTTGCTATATCATCGCTTTTACCCTCCGAGTCATTGTCCTTTGTGGCATTGTTACAATTGCCTTCAGAAAACGTAAGTAATTTTTGAATCCAAGGTGAATGCAATTCTTTACTGCCATACCATAAGTTTCTTCGAAACGGTTCTTCAAATTTGTGTTCTAAGTTGTCGACGGCTGACAGATCAAAGTCACATAGATCAGTATTTTCTGGGCTGCTCTGTGTATCTTCACAATCTGTTTCTTCAATATTTTCTGAGCTGCTCTGCGTATCTTCACAATATCTTTCTTTAAAATTGTCTTGGGAGATCGTCTCCTCTAAATCCTTCAATTCTGTTTCGTGGGCTGATATGAGCTCTTCTGATGATTGAGACGTACTGTCTTCAATGTTTTCATTTATACTGGCATGATCGATCACATAGTCCTTTAAAATTGTATGCGATTCTGAACTCGTATTCAAGTCGGGACTTTCACAGCCATTGTAGCATGTTTCTTCAATCTTTATGAGATCTTTTTCGTCAGGTTGATGTGTTTGTTCAGACACCACGGAATCGACTATTTCGCTTGCATTATTAACATCTGAAGCGTCAAAATCCGTTATAGATTCAGTATGTACCGGACTAATTAATTTATCAACAAAATTCTGATTATGACCGAAGTCTTCATCTATCGCAATGTTTGTGGTGTTTTCAGCTGTGTCCATTTCATATTTTTCTCCTAAACTTTGCGTAAGATTTGATGTAATTCTTGAATCAATATCCGTTAAAGTTTTGTTTGCGTTTTCATTCAATTCGTCTGTCCTTAAGTCCTCACTGTTGCAGAATTCCTTTTCAGTAATAATGTTACTTCCATGTTCATTGGCAGGTATTTTTATTTTTGAAGCCAATCGGGCACTGCTAACTTCTACAATTGTCTCTTCCGGAACAGTAAATGTATTTTTGTTTGTCTTGCCTTTTATATTTTTATAGCTCTTATTACTTGCTGGGATTTCTTTGAAGTCTACTTCATAATTATTTTTATGAATGATTATTGCGATTGGTTTAGATACATCCTGACTGTTTTTTATAGAATTAAGACTATAATTTACATCTTTATTATTTACACTACCCAAATTTCCACTTTCTTCAGTAAATACAGGAAGTAAATGAACCGAATCAGATGATTTAGGTTTATTTAATTTGTTTAAAGAATTTTCTTTTATGTGTGTTGAAGTATTCATTTGTGTCTCAATTTTAGTGTCTATATTGTCAGTATGGTTAAGGATGCCTGTCTTGTTTAAACTGAAGTCTATTGCAATCTCTACAGGCAAGTGTTTTTCTTTTTCTGCAACTTGGAGATCAATCGTATCAGGTGGATTTTCTAAATTACTTGAAAGGTTTCCTTGTGAAGTCAAGTTTATTGGAGCCTGCTGAATATCCATGATGACTTTATTGAAGCCATTTGAAAAATCCGCATTTTCTTCATGACTCTTTATGTTTTCAGGATTTTTTATGATAACACTGTCAGTTCTGAGAGCATTAACATTGTGTTGTATAAGAGTTTCTTTTGGCTCATAAGTTTTAGATTTACGGTATTTACTCAATTTAGAAAACTCTTTTTCAGAGTCAACCATATATGGTGATTTCACGATTTCATAATCTCGCCTAGGAGAATTTGTATGATTGAATTTATCTTTAATTTGGTTTGGTGATTGATCCAATACTTCTAGTGTTGGCAGGTCTCTTATTGAATTTGATAAAACGGTTTTATCTCCTTTATTTGCATTAATGAATTGTTGATTGACTTCAGGGAAGTTCAATTCAATATCATTGTCAAGTCTGGGTAGAGAGGCTAGACATAAGCCAGAGTTACTTTCCAAGTCGTGTATACTGTAGCTACTTTTCATTGGGTCAATAGAGGTGCTATTGGAATATTGGGTATTTAGCATTTTGCAGCTTGGAATTCTTAAGTTTTCATTCATATTCATACGGTGATCAGTTCTTTTCATCATGTTACAGTCAATATTTTCATTCATGCCATTTAACATGGGTGATCTCAGCATGACTGGATTCGAGACTTTCTCTATTGACCTCTCAGCCAAAATGTTTTGGACCGGTGCTGCAACTTCTACATTGAGCATTTTAGGACTACAAGGTTTTATTTCAAAATTACATCCAACATCTTTATGAATGACTGACTGACTTATTTTAGCTTCCACATCCAAAGGCGATACTGGTCTCGGTGGAATTATCCCTGTCGCCTGTTTTGGATGACCTCCTTTCATTGGCATATGGTACATTGACTCTTTAGGGGTAGGTGACTTGTAGTTTTTCATATGTGACGATTCTATCACTTCTTCAAACTGATTGAGCAATTCAATACTATTATATCCTTTAATGTTTTCAGGCAATTTAGAAACTTTTTGAATATGTTCATATTTTGCAAGTTCCTCACTGGGAACATTCACCAACCCTAGGACATATAGTTGTTCCTGTGACTGTTGACTATTTATAGCATCATGTGAGTGTGACTTGCCAAAATTGTTCTTATCACTAGAACCTGTATGCATTGTTGTTTCTTTGGAGACATTTTCTTCTTGTTCTTCATCACCTTCATTCCACATTTGCAGGAACTGTCTAACGTCTATTTGCTTTTTGTCTTTGGATGTGTTATTATTAGAGTTTATTTGAGACTTTGACATCATAGGTGATGTTCTAACTATTGGTCCATATCTATTTTCATAATATTTTCTAATGTATTCATTTGGTAGTCTGTTGATGCCTGAATCAATACTTCGAACACTTGCAGTTGATGATTGGCTCACATAACCACAGTCTTCTTGAGAAGTTCCATGAGTTTGTGTGGTATCATTACTGGTGTTAGAATCAGTGGGTGAAATTGCTAGTGTGTTGGGTGAAAACACTGGCGCATGTCTCGACATAGGATTATGTATTAAATTAGGGTCCATGGTTCTAAAATGAGCCATATGTTCATAATTTTTAATATGTTGGGTGTCTTTCTTGTAATATGGGTTTGGTGGTATGTTGTGCATATTTAATGCTGAATAATTAGGCATTATTACTTGACTTTTCATGGGCATCCTTGCCATTTCATTGATAAAGTAGCTATCAGACGGGGGATATATTTTGGGTCGACTATTTTCATATTCAATATATGCTTTAGCATTGCTATCATAAGGTAGTTTGTTAGGAGGTATGGATTTTATATGAGCATCAGGTGGGTAGGAATGCATTTTACTTTGAGGACCATTTCCAACTACTGGTCCATAGCTTGGATGGATAACTTGATTACGATATTGAATATTGTAGTTTGGGCCTAGACCTTGAGGATTTCGTTGATATCCTTCAATAACAGGTTCAGCAATTCGGCTATCCAGATATTTAATGGGAGGATATGGTGGGTAGGGATGAGGGGCCATAGGTTTTTGTACCTCATATTTATGAGATGGAAAGCCAGGTGGGGGATGAAAGGGATTAGCATAATTACCAATGTATTCATACCTTTGCTGGGGATACCTTTCCTTCGAAGTTGGATACGGCTTGAAACGGAGGTTTCCTTCTTGATAGTATGGATCAGCATAGACATAGCCTTGTTCCTCTGGAACAGTTCTATGAGGTCGAGGCACTACTGGTCGAGGACCGGCACAGCTGGGGTAGTCTTGATGATATTGGTACAGTTCAGGAGCACCGTACATCCTTGTAGAACGTAAATTAACACTGCCTGGAGGCCATCCATGGGGAGCAGTCCGTGTATGAGTGGGATTTGCACTAGGTAAACACATTTCGGGGTTCCTAACATTTTTATGTTCATTATTTGTAGGATTAACAGCATAAGGCACATCACAGAACTTTGCCTCGGAAGGCATGTTTAAGTTGATATTTTTAGATAGACCATTGCTTCTATCTGATACTTGAGCATAATTGGTGTCTTCATTTACTTTGACAGAGTTGTATGTAGGCGGTACCATGATACGCTGCATGTTCTCTTGGAATGTTTGTCTTGGTGATATGTTTCTTGTGGGGTTCTGGTAATTGGTTAGCTTATGGGGGTATTCGGGTGGCCGTCGATACGCGTTGTCCATGCATGGCCATGGCTCGACAGGACCTTTCTTTAAGTAATACGCTTCACTGACGGCGGGCGGAGGCACGACTCGGTCGGGTCCGATGACGGCGCACGGCCGCGCGTTCGGTACATCCACTTTGCCCAATGAGTTAGATCCAATATCTTGATATGACTTATTTCTGTCACAGTGGAGCGCGATACCTCCGCCTTGAGAGTACTTGCTACCGTCATTGTTGCGTTCACTCACAGCAGACTCGGTCCTCAAGTCTTTAGCATCCATTGCCACGGTAACTTGGACGCATATTCGTATTCGGTGTTAACATTTTTCAGTTGAGGGACAATTTAAATTCCTTGGAACAACTCAATAACCAGAGGTTGCACAAAACCATTTCGATTCTGAAATATAAACAAAATATTAGATAGATTAAGTGACAACTGTCAAAACAATATGCCACATAGGCCCCCTTTTAATTTGGCATAGAAAGCCTAACACTTTGAGTATCAACTTATAATATCAAATATACCTTTAGTATTTCTTCTAATTTCATGAAACATCAATATTATTTCCAAGGAAACACCGATTTATTACGTTTTGAAGTCGCCCATAAACTATGATGTTACCCAAATAAAAAAAAACAATAGACAGCAGGGTTGTGCGTAGTTTCATGGATAGAAAAAATAAAGTCCTCATAAAAAAATACAGTTTTTCATTCATACTAAACAATACATTTTAAGTGAAAGGTATATTTTTCAAGGGAAACCTTAGAACATAAACATTTGGCTAAATTTAGTTAGTCGATTTTGTTGATTTTTGGTGACCATTTGTCAATCGGTAAAAAAGACTTTAAAAGTAGATTTGAGGTCTTGTACATCACCACTAATAGGAACACGTTCGCTTCGGCAATTGTAACCATAGATAGTAATGGAGGAAACGAGATGAAGCATGATAATGTCAGTTTGACTTTGACAATTTCAAAAATAATGACAATTGACATCTTTCTTTAGTTGAAAAAAGTGCGTGCACGATCGTGTCAAATAGTAATTTTACGAAATACAAATATTTTTATAAATTCCAATAGAAGTAGACTAGCAAACATCCGGAATGAAATATATATCTGCTAGTTTTATACTGTCTATAATTTTTGCTGTTTATGTTATCAATACTATTTGGACCTTAGCTGAAATATTTATACCGCCAGAATGTAGTCGTGGCGAGAGATGTTTTTCATCTTATTTAACTTCAAATCCAGTGCAGCATCTAGTTCTGTATACGTCTGTAAAAGAGCATCCATACTTAGACGGTTCTACTGTGGAAAGTGTCTCAAAAGTGTATACTTCTCTCAAGTTTGACTATCGAAATCCGGCAACTTTGTACGTATTCTTCGCCTATGGTTTCGGTATAAAATCTGTACTGTCAAGATTTTCGTGAGTGAATAAATGTTTACTTGTTTTTAGTGATATTACATTGAAAGTGCCACGTAAAACACGCAACAATGGAACGTTGTTTATGCATGCAGTTTTATTGGATGATGGCCACTTATACAAGGACTTTGACGAGATAGTTCGCACGGAATCCATACACACTCTTCCGCTGGTGACGCATACTGAACCACAAGCTGCAACATTTAATCTTCTTCAGCAAAACGTGAGCAATTTACTATTTGTTCATATCTTCATGTTAATGCTTTCTATCCAGATGGTCATGGTCTATTAATTGTATGTTATTCACCAGGCCGAGGGCAAAAAAGTTGTAGAAAAGAAAGCAGTTCGTCGATATTCTCACATAACTACAGTAGCTCCGCTGTCCATTCTCACAGATGATTTGAGACTGCCTAGCAATAAGATACCTGGAGAGCTGTATCCTTACATAAGGTAATATATTTTTTATCATACTTATGAGTAGTACAATTCATAACACCATAATGTACTATTTAGCTCTTTTATGAAAAAGCTATTCTAGCTGGCCCAATTGAGTCTGTCTTAAAGGTGAGTTATACTTTCAAAGAATTGTAGTCAAATTGCAATATTTGGGTGTGAGAAATTGTCACATATTGATAGCACTGTTGGGTTCAATGATGATTGAAGCGAATAACTGCACCTATTTAATACATGTTGTTCCTGAGGCTAGCATTGAAACCACTACTAACACAAGTACCTTGTACCTTCATCATGCCCAAAGTGAGGCTGTGAAATAGACAAAAACTAGCTTTACTGCTTTAAAGAGAAATCTGGAAATTGCACCTCTTGCTTGCAGTAAGCTAGACAGCTAGCATCACATACTATATTAAGAAAATATACAATTTAGCAACTACCAATTTATGCATTGAAGAATGTCAGTACCTTCAAAACAACACTCTTGTTGGAAACAACTGAAGTATTTTTCCAGTGTGTGAAAAAGTGGGCAGTATTGTTCTACTACAGTAGTATTATTAAACTGCCTCAACAAAGAAAAAAAATCAAGAAATTTTTATCATTTGAACCTTACAATTCTTAATTTCTATGTTATCTCTCCTTTTAGGGTTAGAAGCGGTAAATTCCTGCCTATACTACAACACAATGTTCTGAAGTCCAGATTAGCACACTACCAACTACTAAACACCAGCTCAACAGAAGTGAATATTACGGTCAATGTGGCGCCAACATCGTATGGTTCTTTACGGTTGGCACTACATGTACGATTGGCGTTGGAACAGCTGTTTTCTCTAGGCTTCAGTGAGAAAGATGTGGATGATGTAAAAGGAATATTCGCTGACACCAACTTGTATTTACTATCAGCTACTGTGTTGATTGCTAGTTGTCATGTAAGTAACAATGCAACTTTCATCAGACATTCAGAATAAATCTAATACCATATCTAAATTGTCAAGAGCATTCCCCTGGCATAAATCAGATAATAAGAAACTATAGCATGTTCTACAAACCTTGAATATAATTCTTTTACTTTGGCTTGAAGGTACTGCTTGGATTGTTAATGTTATCTAGTTCAAAACAAATTATAATATGTAATATAAATTTAAACAGCTTTTAGTAGTACTTAGATTTTTTGTTTTTTTATTTAAAATGGGTTTTCTCTTGACTCTAGTCTAGAGTCTAGGTCATAGATGACAGAGACAAAGTCTACGATGGAGCGAGCTTACCCAGAAGAAGCCTGTTCACTCTGTTTTGCTGTCAATGGGCCATGCTAGAGTTTTACAGTAAAATAATATAATAATAATATCATCACACACNATATCTTGGGACAACTCACACACGGTCATCCGATCCCAAACTAGGCAGAGCCTGTGCTATGGCAACCAGACAACTGATAAACATACTTATATATTTCTAAATACATACATATTATAGACAAATTACACCCAGACACAGAACAAATGATCATGCTCATCACACAAACATTTGTCCTGGGTAGGCATCGAACCCACGACCTCCGGTTTAGCAGTCAGGGTCACTAACCACTCGACCAACAGGCCAGTCTATTATATAAAATGAAACTATTTCTATTCCAGCTGTTGTTTGACTTCCTGGCATTCAAGAATGACGTATCGTTTTGGCGCCGCAAGCGCTCTCTGGCGGGATTATCAGCACGTACTGTGTTCTGGCGAGCGTTCTCACAGATGGTCATATTCTTCTATTTACTGGATGAGCAAACCTCGCTCCTTGTACTTATACCAGCCGGTATCAGCGCGATTATTGAGGTAAGGTATATTTGTACAAGTTCAAGTTTTTTCTATTCATTGATCGATTTTCATTTTTTTTTAAATGTCATGCAACCACAGGATCAAAGGTGGATTTATTTATTCAATTCGTTAATATCAGTTCATTTGTACTCATTCTTTCAGTCAATCAGACAGCCTACTCTGCCAACATCTTTTGTATTGTTATTTGCTAAGGTACTGCAAATAAAATAATATCTACCTACATCTTTCAGTTATGGAAAGTGACAAAAGTCCTGCACCTGCGCATATCGTTCTCGGGCTGGCGGGTCCGCGTGTGGCGGGACACGAGCGCGGACGCGGGAGAGAGGAGCACGGCGCAGGCCGACGCTGAGGCCATGAAGTACCTCTCCATGTTGCTGTATCCGCTCTGCTTTGCCGGCGCTATCTACTCGCTGGTTTACGAGCCGCACAAGAGGTAATGATTTACGTTTCCTTTCCTTAACCCTTTCCTACGCGGAAAATTATTTTTAAAGTTCTTAAGTTTTTGTACCAATTAGGGGAAATAAAGAAAACACCATTTGCAATGCGTGATCGTATTGCCGAGATTTTTGGGATCAAATCACCTGGTGCAATTTAGAAACGTCAGTTGGGAAAGGGTTAAGCAAGGTCTGGCTTGAAATAGACTCATTGTGGCAAAGGAAACAAATGCTTTGCTCATAAAATTATAGAGTTATATAAAAGACGCTAATTGTCTGCTATAAAGATTAACACTCCATTACACGCGCCACTACTTATTATTTTAGCTGTAGCTAGTATTCTTGAGCTATTCAGCTAGCATCGCATCAACAGCTCCAGCGCTCTGGCATAGTTTTTGCAAACGTTTTAGTGGTTCTGGAGTGGTTCGCGCCTGTGCCCCGTGCGTGGAATAATGTAACTATTTGAAGCATAACAATAGTAAGCAGTTTTAGCTATTTACTTAAATAACCAACGATTGATTTTAGTGTTATTTTAAAACATGGAATGGCAACACTATTTGTGTTTTTATAATAATGAGATAAAATAAGTATTTTTCTTCAGTTTTGGTTTCACTTATGAGTCAAAAGGGTTTGTAAGGAACATCTGACAATGAACTAGCACCAAAATTCTGAGGAGGTAGAAGAGGGTGATGTAGACGTACCTATGGCGTAGGTGATGAGAACTTAGAAAAACGACATAATAACATAAAAATAAACGAAGCCATGATTGTAGTAGTGGAGGAGGATTATTGGCCATAATCAATCGACTGGAACAGCAAGTAAGAAAATGTTAAAAGCTTGGATCGAACGGCGATAAGTATAACATATGTATCCCATGTTATTATCAAAGTTTGAATTCCGACGAAATGTCACAAAATGATGGCAAAAATTACAAATTTNGGGGGGGGGGGGGGGATAGTTAGCCATAACAATTGACCAGAACAGCAAGTAAGAAATATTAAAAACTTACTAAACGGCGATAAGTATAACATATGTATCCCATCTTGTTTGAATTCCCTCGAAATGTCACAAAATGTTGGCAAAAATTACAAATTTGGTGTTCCTATGTTGAGTTTTTACATATTTGTAAGATCGTAAAAAAGTAATAAATAATAGTTTTATTATGAGAAATTATCTTTTTTTTTATTTTTGATAGAACATTTAAGTACAATCTGTACAATTATACAAAAATATTTTTTGAATCTACAGCAATAACCAGAAATCCATCCATTTCTTTAGGGCACCCAAGTGCCCCCGCGCATGGAATCGTGTAACTTTTAGGTGCGCGTGGAATGGAGTGTTAAGTCTGCAAACGTGACGAAGCAGTGAATGCAGATTCGTGTTAGCCTTATTTATTTCCGCCTTTATTGCAATGGACCGCGGTGCACTACATTTTTCCAGGCCCAGCTATCCGTGACCAGTCGAATGTGCATTCAACAATGGGGTTGTTAAGTTCTCTGCCGTTAAATTTTTGTATAACTTTGAAGACATACTTGCCCGTAGCAAGCAAGCACTCAGTTCCGGCCATTTGAAAGTAAAATCTGTTTTTAGTTCAAAAATGTGTTATTGAAAACAGCATTATTCTTTGCAGTTGGTACTCCTGGGCTCTACACAGCATTGTCAACGGCGTATACGCATTCGGGTTCCTATTCATGTTGCCGCAACTGTTCGTGAACTATCGGCTGCGCTCGGTGGCCGCGTTACCTTGGCGCGCCTTCATGTACAAGGCGTTCAACACCTTCATAGACGATGTGTTCGCGTTCATCATCACCATGCCCACCGCGCATCGGGTGGCTTGCTTCAGAGATGATCTCGTCTTCCTAGTTTATTTGTATCAGAGATGGTGAGTTCAATTTTTTGTTTATTTTGTATTTTTAGTTTTTTTTTTATTTGAGATGAGTTTAAGAGCAAACTCATCTCAAATAAAAAAAACTAGTCTAGGTCATAGATGACAGAGAGAAGAAGGTCTACGTGGGAAACCTCGTGCTTGAAAAAATATGAAAACTATTCAGTTAAAATTCGTATGAAACGCTAACTTAACAGAGTAAAGTGAAGGTGCAACTCCAACTTCGCAAAGTGGGGCTACCTTGACGGATCAACAGTAGGGTAAATGCGGGTCCGAGTCACAAGCTATGCTCTACCTCCTATCCTGCCTTCTGTGCTCCATAACATGCAGCCAAAATGATGCGCTGCCATCAACGTTGCCGGGGAAATGGAAATGTTTTGGACCAATAAAATATAAGCTAATGTCGTGCCAGCGACACGAAGAAGATGAATAAACTTAAATCCCAGTCGCTGAAGAAGTCCCTAAGAATATGATGCCTCTCTTTTCGCTTTTAAATATCGCATAAGTAGAATATTTGTGAGAAACTAAACTCGCACAAGTCGTACACATTATGCACAATAAGTTTCAACAAACAGATTAGTTACTGTTATCACTGCAACTAATTCGTTTCCAAACATGGTAATTATCGCTCGGTTCTCTATAGCCGCAATAAATGCGGCATTGGATGTACATTGGACCAGTAAACTAAACGGAATATAACAGAACTAACGACGAATATGCAACTTTGAATCAAGTTAATAAGTAGGTAGATAGATAAAAAAGGCTATTTATTCCTTTATTAGAAATTACAGTGACAATTCAATAAATTTTCGCGAATTAATATGCTCAGTTAGGGATCCAAGGCGTCCTTCAGTTTATGCCAAGTTTTTTTCCATTTTTGTCAGCCACTTAGCTTATTTCATCAGCACATTTTTTCTTGCGGTCTTACTTGTCTATCAAGTTACTATGCAGTGAACTACCACTCACTACTCACCAGAGAATGGGCAGCAGCATTCTCTGTGCATTGCACGAGCTACACTTCGATCGCCAACCCGCCTGCCAAGCGTGGCGATTATGGCAATCTCCCCTCCCCCTTGAGGTAGGCCTACGTCCAGCAATGGACGTCTTTCGGCTGATATGATGATGATGATGGCTATGCAGTGCTGTTAAAAATTGTACCTAAGAATCTGACCTCAAATAATTCTTGAAACTTAATTCCCTGTTCTCTCAATCAGGAGTTAGGTCTTCGGTGATATCGCCGATCAAACGCTCATTTGGACACCCTTTGTTACTATGGCCTAAACAATAATCAATATTATGCTTTATCTATATAAACATATCTTGTATTTCAGGTTGTACCCAGTTGACAAGTCCCGTACGGACACCGCATCCAGCATGGATGAAAACCCTGAGGAGTTGGAGCCCATCAAGCAGAAAGAAGAATAGTTGTTAGCTAATTTTTTTTTTGAGATTACTATAGTACCATAAAGAGGCTGTTTAAGGTGCTACTTGGGTCAGCGCTACGACTGGACTTTATTAAAAAGGCATTTTCATTGTCTTTGATATGTTGTGCAAAAAAGACAAGACTAAAAAATAAGGACAAATTATATTAGCTGGAGAAATCCTCCGACACGAGATCAGAATAAAAAAACAACAGAATACGGAACGCTGCGCTCGCTGGCTGCAGCTAGAGACGCCATTACTATTGTTTGTGGCCGCGCAATGAGGGTTTTCTGAAATGACGTGCACTACGCACTGAGGCGTCAGGTTCTGGCACGTCTCAAAGCTCTTAGATTTCGTGACATTTGACGTCAACGTCATGTTGACGTCGGAAGCCACGATTTCAACGTCGAAGACCTTGCTCTGTACGCTTAGTGCGAGTTTTTATGACGTTCTCGATCCCGTTAGCGTAAACGTAAAATTTGTATTGAATCTCAATAAGCGCTGTCTGGTGACAATTACGGAAAACCTTTATTTTCCTTACAATTTGACATAAGCGAACGTTTACGTTAACGCGATCGAGTACGTTAAAAAACTCGCACTAAGTCCTCTGGTCGCGCCAACTGGTGGTCTGTTTCTTTTCAGAAAACTCTCATTGCGATGAGTACAAGTTTCGGCTGTTATTCACGGTCATCTATAATTTTCCTCGAGTGACCTGAACTGATCTCTGTGACACGCTTGCTTCGTACGGATAGTTTTGATATTTCCTTTAGTGACTGTCGAGCTGTCTCGATACTTTCTTCATTAGATATACCCGACACGCGTGCGGGGTTCACTAGCTAATTTAATTGACCCTGTATTATGCATTTAGTAGACTGCATCATAGCGAAATTAATTTATGAAAATAAATATTTTTACATTTTTTTAGCAGAATTTTTGGATCGGTTATTTTGAAAGTGACTTGAACCTATGCTATGATATTTACTTTATTACGAAATAGATTATTATGAGATGTTTATGATATATCGGTACTTCATGAGTTGCTATTACCTCATATTTGTTTCCTATAAACTTAGAGTAGAAGACTAGAAGATTTTTAGGTAGACATTCGCTCATCTTGAGTTCAGGGTTTTCTTATCTATTATTTTATTAGGCTGGTTTCACAGCTGTCCGGGAGACTCGTACGGGTCGCCCGTACTGGCTGCGGAACGGAGACAAACGTGAGGCGCTAGAACATTGTTTCACGGCGACGCGGATTGGTCCGTACGTGACCCGCTCCGGGTAAAGCCCATACAATACCACCTGCGTCCCGGGCCCGGACCCGCCTACATGCTGCTGCGAGTGCATCTCTGCTCATTCATCGTTTCACAGCGACGCCGAACGCCGGTGCTCCGGGAGTACAGTCGAGATGAGTAGATTGAAAGAAACGTTCGCAATTATTTTTTATGTGTCTGTCTCCCGCTAGCAACCACATCGTACTGAACCCTTGTTTCAGAGCACTGCGGGCGCTACCCGTACGGGTCTCCCGGACAGCTGTCAAACCAGCCTTACAAGTTATAATATTATTTGTCTGACTTGAATAGCATGAGAAACTTTTATGCATGATCGATAAATTATTACATGAATCGTCAACTGCAACAACTTGAGATATCTGTGATTGAAAATTTTGTTCTGTGCCTAAATGAGCTCGCACATCTAAGGTCAATGCAGTCAATTGCCGCATAATATACAGGTTGATCTAATTGGCAATCTTTTAGGGGGCGTAAGTAATCTATACTAATATTATAAAGCTGAAGAGTTTGTTTGTTTGTTTGTTTGTTTGTTTGAACGCGCTAATCTCTGGAATTACTGGTCCGATTTGAATGATTCTTTCAGTGTTGGGTAGTCCATTTATCGAGGAAGGCTATAGGCTATTTTTTTTTTTTTTCAAAATTAGGGATCCGTAATAAAATTGCTATTTCGTAACACAAGGTGTAAAATCAAAAACCTTTTTTTGCGTGCGCTGCAAAAACTATTGACAAAAGAACAAAATGATGTACTACGGGTTAGAAGATCCCATTAAGACCTACAAAAAAGTCCGCGAGAACATATATCTAGCTATCATGGTTTAATCACAATAACCCATTTTGTGTTCAAAATAATTATTAAATCGTCTAAAGAAAAAAAACTACGTTAAATACGTATCGTAATATTAATCTTTATCGAAATTAAGCATTATGTTATCAAGAGTATTTATGTAGAAGTAAAATACTTTTTGTTTCATCTCAATCGGATATTTCGTTTAAAAGTTATCACGTGTGTAAGATGTTAAGAGTTGGTACCTATTAATGAGTTATGGGCCATAGAGTTTTTTATCAACATAAAATCCTGTAATAATCTTTTTCGAAATATATTTGTTGATGATTGTAAGTATAAGATCTTTGAAGAGTATAATAAATACATTTCTAAAATAACTCTGCTAAGGAAATCCACGCGCGCATAATGTTTTGAACAGTTCTGAAGACATTGATAATTGCATTAACTTCGGTAATGGTAGTTGAAACTTCTAATACAATTAAAGGAGTTTTAATCTAATAGAATTGAAAAACGCCCCAATTTTTTGGGTAACGTAATTCCTCCAAACTCACGAGATTCAACGAATCCTAAATTTTGATTCTAATCTTGAAAATTAAAAGCAGAATATTTTTAGTATTTATTTCCTTTGGGCCAAGTTCTTTTGCAATTGTATTGAGTGCTTTTATCATTTGTATGCTCAGTATTCCACAATCACCAGTAAATTCTATAAAGTTCAATGAACTTATTTGATCTTTATTATGAACTTTATTATAGCAATACAGAATAAAGCGAAATAGTGATACAAAAGCGGCTTTCAAATAATTCTCAAAGAGATATTAAAAAGTGATCAAATTAACACAAAGGGCTCAAAACAGCTATTTTATAGGAACTAGCACTAACAAGTCTAAAGCAACTTGGGAGGTAACCAATTCTATGAAATTTAATATTCCTAAAATGATAGCAAGACATTTTAATGATTATTTTATAGACTCAGTTCAATCGAATGCCGATAATTTGCGAATAATACTCAAACAGACACATCATCAGGATTATATATCTAATCTATCTAAACTAATATTATAAAGAGTAAAGATTAGTTAGTTTGTTTGTTTAGAATTAAGGTTGATAATGTACATGTAAACTACACTTCAAATTACTCAAATCGGACCTTTCGTTTTAAAGTTACGACGGGCATAAAAATGGTCTAAGTAAGAAAAATGTTACGGTTTGAGCGAACTGGGGAGAATCTTAACGCTTAGTCCGATGAAGCTGAAACACGGCATTAATGTTTTGGATAAAAAAAGAAAAATAACAAATATTTGGATTTTTCGATGCTCTAAGTAAGAAAAATGTTGCGGTTTGAGCTAACTGGGGAGAAACTTAATGCACGGCATTAATGTTTTGGATAAAAAATTAAGAATAACAAATATAAGGGGCGAAAAGGGTTGATGAATTTTTCAGGGGAGGACATTATTGCTTACTTCAATTTACGTGGAAATTGGAATGAACAAGCTAAAAGTGGGAAATTTGAAACAGATCTAACAATGTTTACATAGTCAACCTCTGGCGGGGTGAACGGGGTGAACTGGGTGGATAGTAGGCTGATCCTGAGACCGTTGAATGGATATCGTAGTGCTTAATTTTCCAAAACTTACCTTTAAAAAGGGTTTGAGGGGGCGTTGAAGTTTGTGGAGTACCTACTAAATCCGCGCGGACGAAGTCGCGGGCGAAGTGCTAGTGAATATATATAATGTTAGGTACTGGGGCAACCTAAAAATCGACTTCTAAAGTTGTTCATATTCATAAGTACACCGAGAAAGATTGCCATTAAATTAAGTCACCTTAATACTACGCATCGAGAGCGATCGATTAATGAAAATATAAAGCGCTGAACTCAATAAGGATTCGTTTTAATTAAACATTCATGCGATCACAGCATTCTCGTACAAGAGACTTGATAGAGATTATTTTATAATTACAATTCGATATTTTATTTAAATTAATTTGTGATAGAAATTTAACAATGAAATAACATAGGATTGTTTTCTGTATATTAGAATATTTTTCGTGATTATTAGCTAATTAAATGGATTTTTTTAAATTTATTATTTCATATTTAATTTGAGGGTTTCTGATCCCTGAAAAAATACTTGTACTCATTGTACCTCATATTCGTCAGAAAACAGGGGTATTATAGGCTTCTTTTTGCTTGACTTCGGCGCTACCACATTTTTGTTTGTAGGTTAAATGCGATTGCACTTCTCATGTGACCTGTCTTTCGCCCTGGACTTTCCCTATTCGCTGAAATTTCATCGAAATCAATACACATACGGAGTCGTATAACTTTGATAGGGTTTCAAGAAGCAAAAAAACAAAACATCAGGGCCTGTAAAATACTCGCTGTGTCACAAAACTTAAATTTTATTTAATAGTAGGAGCAGACGGGTGTGGGTAGAAAACCTTTAATGTCTTTGTGGATTTTCGTAGTTAGTTCAATGAGAGGCCACCTGCCTGATCAAAGCTTTCGAGTCCCGCAGCCCTTCTTTGAATAAAACGGCTGTGGATTAAGACTAAGCGCATACACCATCAGTACTGCGGAGCAGAGGATTTTTTTATAACATTGAATTACAAACTTTACCAGGGCCTGTACACGGGAAGTCTGTGGTTCAACTGCTCACGGGGGACGCTAAATGCCTTGCGCGTCCAGTACAACAATGTTTTCAGGATGATGTTGAAACTCCCTCGTTTCTGTAGTGCCTCAGGGATGTTTGCCCAATCGCATACGGATGGTTTCCATGCGATCATCAGGAAAAAGGTGGCATCGCTTGTGAGGAGGATTCGAGGGAGTAGCAATAGCATCCTGAAAGTTGTGGCTGAGGATCCGAGAGCTCCTGTGCTGAGGCATCTCATGCGAAATCATTGTCCGCATGAAATGCTTCGTAAGTACATGACTTATTAATATTCATCTATAAATTTTTTTACTAACCCTAGTGCATAAGTTATAGTATATAAGGTGTTTACTAACAAGAATGGTTCCAATGTTGTTCCTCAATAAAATTATTATTATTATTATTTATTTATATTTAGAGTCATAAGATGCAATCGTAATAGCTCGCTTTAGGAGTTTAGACACACCTGATGAGCCGTTTAGTTTGACGACTTTGCTCTGTATGCCAATGACTATAATGTGTGAAATTCAATGACGCCAAGCGAATCCTCTGCTTAGCGGTCCTCGCAGAAACTTTGCGTTATACTACTATTTTATTATTCATAGACGATAGATTCTCAATAGTTCTCACCGCGAGAATTTGCTCCGCGAGTTGGTTTTGTGGGCACTCGAGAAAACAACGAAAATTCGTGCGCGAGCACAGCCATAGTTTTTGATGTTTGGATTAAAAAACTGTTTCTTCCAAGAGTGAATGTTCATTGCGTATCAAAAGCTCGTTCAGTAGCGGTCTGCAAAGCAAATTCGCGAAGCCAATGCTCACAATAGGTACGGGCCTTTATATTAATGTATTACATATATTATTTGAACTTATTAAATACTATGTAGAACTTATTAAAAATGTCATAAATGGTGTGGTTGTGTACATGTGAATTGTGTATGTATTATTATATTACATCTACGAATAACGTAGATTTTGTTATGAATTAGAGAATTGACGAGAAAAAAAATTGAAAGCATTTACATAATTAATTTAAATTCAGTAATTATTATTGTCTCATCACAATATCAGAACTATTTATGCTAGGTAGTATAATCTATTTATTTAGATTTATCAACAAATCTTTAAATTTTATGACAGTTAATTAAAATGTTATTTAAGCATTTATCCGACCGTGTATGTTACAAGTTGAGTAAATAATAAATAGAGCTTCCTTCCATAAATTGTTGTAGACAAACATAGATAAAACAACGCTATCGTCTGTTGACCTATATACACAAAACTGTTACATAGTAATAATGTATAGAGTACCTACTTCTAGTTGGTATTGCGTACAGTTTAAAGGTTGTTTTGTTGCTTGCTGTTATTACCAATGTATTCATAGAAGCAAATCCCCGATTGTAATATGTTATTTTCAGTTTTGGGAGTTTTTTCGACTTTTTTCAACGTCTTTTCATTTCAGTTCAGTTTAGTTAGACGTCGTCCTAAGGCCACATTTTCACTTGCCGGGTTACCGAGGTATAAATGGTATAATGTCATCAATCGCTCAATCGTACCCCGCAATGTTATAAAAACAAACTTGCCGGTAAAAACATGGTATAATAGCACAGTAGATAAATATACAGTAAAACATCTTCATACAAACGTGCCGCTCTCGGTTTGAATGTGTGCGTGCGCGCCGCGCGCCAATTCGGCACGCGATTTCACGCACACGCTAGCATAATATATGGAATAATAAGGTGGCGGCAGTGCGGGCCAAAGAGTATAGTAATAAATATGGAATAGAGAGCCCTCTCTCATGAATTTTTGACACCTATATTGGTTGGTGTCGCCATCTGGTACTATATCCGCTGAACTATTCCCAAAAACTATAGGTACGTACATAGGTATACATCTATACCTTTATTATTGAATAGGTTTTCTATGGGTAGGCGGGTAATTTGAAATGTAGGCCATATAAAAACCAGTTTTATAAACATTTTGTATTTGTTCCATAGCGATTCGTGCTTAGTTCTGGAATATCAATAGAATAAAAAATGACAAAATAAAAAAAACAAATACAGTTAATGTTTACAAAATTGCATGTTTTATAAAGCCAGCACAAAATAAAAACGATGATTTCTTTAACATTTTAATCATTTATTGGTCTTATTATGGCGATGTTTATTGTAATAATCTTGAGCATACATTTTAGTTTCATCCTCACCGTCGAATGTAAGCTTCCCTGCTAAAATCCGGTTTATTGATTTGCACCAACTATAAATTAAGATATTTATTGTTACATCTGTAAAGTATTCTTTTAACTTTTCTTTATGTGTTTCACATTTGAATGGAAACTGCACAAATATTTCTGTTACTGTTTTTATTTCTTTTTTTATTCCCGTTTTTAGCACATCAGTTTTCAAATGTGAAACACATATACTTTGTATACTAAGAAAACATTCTTCCAATTTTTCAGAGGGATAACATAACGACATTTTGTCAGAAAAATATTCTTTTGCTGCAATGTAAGAGTTTTTATCATTTTTACTGCATAAAACAGTTTTTCTGCATGGTTTGCAGTTTTTTATTATATTTTTGAGACATTTCCTCAAGATCCACCCACACACATAATTTCTCTGGCCTAAATCATTCGGAAGTTTAACATCATTTAGGACTTCCTCTCTAAGAGTTATTTCTTTTTCTTCGGAAACTTCGATTATGGGAGCAGTATTAGTGTTTTTTGTAAAAAAATGAAGAGATTGTAAAAAACTATTATTATCTTCTTCACAATTTGCCTGAGCTGAATGAGCGTTTAAATTATTTAATAAAATTGTTTTGAATGCTCCTTCAAATGCCATTACATTAGGTGCAATGTTTCTTGCCCCGCAATTCCTAATACTTCCGAAGAAATTCTCAACAGGATCTTGATTGAAATTTCTCGTCAACATTGAGTCAAAAGAATACTTTTGTGATAAAATTTTCCACAATTCTTGAATGCCTTCAATAGTTTTTACAAAATTTTTTACAGATGGAACAACAGTTTCAAATTTTTGGAT